>WYDF02086537.1:0-11002 GCA_009867245.2 Adranes taylori | reverse complement strand
ATATTATCTATTTATCATACCACCTATATTAAATTTAATAAAAAAAAACTGATGTTCACATTTATGAAACAGGATTAAATCCTGTCAATAATTTACATATATTGAATTTGTTTTTAGCACAAGAATATTGTACGCGTACATGAATAAGTGTGTGAAACATGTATTGTTTCCACCGCCGGCAAGTAAACCATTGCTTGCCATCCGCCGGTACAGCGAAACATGTATTCTAATGCCATGCGATGCGTGATTGCTCCAGTAGCTTTGGTTTTGTTGTTGTTATTGTGTGTGCTGCACAATAAAATTCGCCGATAGCATCTTTCTTTCGCGCACACTAACAACTACAAGGACGATGTGAATTGTTAATAGGATTTACAGATCACATTTTGCATAGCCAACCGAAGTAGAACGCAAGAAGTGCTTCAATCAATATTTTCATTCCAATATATGGAAATACTAAAATGTTGAAATGTTTATCAATATTTAGGTTAACATTAAATTGAATTATTGAATAATGTTTCGCAAAGACTAGCGAAACATTATAACTGACGGTGCAAATGATAGAGGATATTTTACTTGTTAGTAAATTTTACGTCAGGCTTATGTTACACTCTCATACCTGAGATAATTTACGGTGCTCCATTAAATTAAATATATTTTTTGATTTTAAAAGTTATATCTAATTGACATTAAATTAAATACATTATTTACTTTTAAACATTTATTTAATAGACATTAAATTAAATATATTATTTAATAGAAATTTTTTTATCCAATACACAACAAATTAAACAATTTTTTTAATTTTAAAATTTTATCCAAAAGACATTAACTTAAATACATTATTTAATTTAATTTTTTTTAAATAATGCCTCAATGTTTAATTAATTCTTAAGGACTTCCTAATCATCAATATTATCGAAATAATAATGCACCTATCTATTTAAAATATGGTCTCACTCACTGCTAGAAGTAAATACTACTTACATTCTTCATTGAAATATCGTGTTAGTATGTTACCCTAATACTGGAGATGATTGTTTAAGAGGTTGAGATATGATTGCTAAAGTACCCCTTTCAATTAAGATAACTGTAGAGCCAACTTTAACCTTCTTTGAGGGTGGTCCGATGCTTCTCAGAGAAAAACCCAATGCAAGTGGTATGCGAGGCGAACTTGGATTGTTAAAGTACTTGGCTCTTCATTGGTTAGATTCAATAGTTCATTCTAATAGTTAATCTCAATGGTATTTCGTGGTAAAAAGGTGGTATTTCGTCCAAATGCATTATACACAGTTACTAAAATGCATTATACCAAATGCACTATATAACTAATAAATCAATATAAAATGTTTAATATATGCAAACTTGCATACACTTGTAACATATGGGGAAGATTTTAAGAATTGATTTAAAACAGAGGCATAGCGCAATGATAGAACGCCGAACTCAGAATTCGGTGTAGTGATCGATATTTTGCGCCTATAAAGAACATGAGAGGGTTTTGATGACAGCTAATCTTTGCCAGTAACATGTGCCTACCCTGTCTCAGTTTTTACTTGATTCTTAAAGACTTCCTAAGCATCAATATTTTCCAAATAATAACGCAACTATCTATTTAAAAATTTTATCCAACAGATATTAAATTAAATTTTATATACTTTTAAACATTTTATTTAATAGATTTTAACTTACATATATTATTTAATTAAAAAAATTGCAGATAGACATTAAATTAAATACATTATTTAATTTTAAACATTTGTCAAATATCTAATGTATAAAATTGTTGTAGACATTAGATATTACGGGGCCAATACAACGATATTCATAAAAGTAATTTGTCAAATATTTATTAAAATAAATAAGTTACTTAATTTTAAAAATTTTATCTAATAGACTTTAAATTAAATATATTATTTAATTGTAAAAGTTTTATTCAATGGACATTAAATTAAATATATTATTTAATTTTAAATATTTTATCAAGTAGATATCAAATTAAATATGTTACTTAATTTAAAAAATATATATCAAATAGATATTGAATTAAATATATTAATCAATTTAAAAAATTTTATCTAATAGACTTAAAATTAAATATATTATTTAATTAAAAAATATTTCCAATAGACATTAAATTACATATATTATTAAATTTTGAAAACTTTATCTATCAGACATTAAATTAAATATACAATTTAATTTAAAAAAAATATCCAAGATAGTAAATGAAATATGTTATTTAATTTATAAAAATTGATTTAATAGACATTTAATGAAATACATTTTTTTTATTAGTAATTTATGAATACACTATGGATCACGTTATAAAAACAGTTGTCAAAATTATATACATTATTTAATTTTGATAAGTTTATGAAATGGACAATAAATTAAATACAGTATTTTGTTTAAAAAAAATATTTAACAGACATTAAATTAAATACATGATTTGGTTTTAAAACTTTTATCTAATCGACAGACATTAAATTAAATGTATTATTTAATGACATTAAATTAAATATGTATTTAATTTAAAATTTTTTATCTAATAGATATTAAATTATACATATTATTTAATTTTAAAATTTTATCCAAAAGACTTTATATTTAATACATTATTTAATTTTAAAAATATTGCAAATAGACATTAAATTAAATACATTATCATTATTTAATTTTAAAAATTTTATCAAGTAGATATTAAATTAAATACATTACTTAATTAAAAAAAATTTATCTACTAGATATCAAATTAAATATATTATTTAATTTTGAAAAAGTGTCTAACTTAAATATATTCTATAATTTTTAAAAATTTGTCCAAGATACAAAATTAAATGCGTTAGTTAATTTGAAACAATTTTGCAAACAAACATGAAATTAAATACATTATTTAATTTTAAAATGTTATCAAATAGATATGAAATTAAATGCATTACTCAATTTAAAAAAAAATTATCTAATAGACTATAAATTAAGCTGAGATTTACATGATTTCAAATGTTACAAATAATACTCGTACGTATTTTATATAATTTAATTTTAATATATTTCAGTTGAATGAATTTTTCCAGGATTACTTCATCTTTTTCAATTATATCGGCAAATACAGTAAATTAAATTATAATCGCGATTTTTCTTCAGTCCAAATATCATTGGCTACTGGAAAACAGTCTGTCGACTGAAAGATTTGTATCTGGCAAACAAAAAGCTGTTTCGACTCTTTTAAAATATTTAGAAATGGAATATGACGTGTTGTAAAATGAGAAAAAATTTCAACCCATCGTTTATCTGGATTTATTGCTTTTAAATGCCATTCTGAAGTTTTTTTTTTCGGTACAGTACGAATTCACTCTGTGAACTTCCTCGAATAATTCATTGTCGTCGATCTCAAATTGAATTAAATTTTTCAAATAAGAAATTGTGTCACTAATTTGTTCCGATTTAGCATTTTCGTGAAGTAATAACCATGCGAATACATCTACTTTTAAATGTTGAGTCCATTCTTCCACGTACTTAAAGCAATTATAGTAGGATCTACCTACTTCCTGCATAAAATTTTTCTTAATTTCATCCTTTGATTCTTCAGCATTTTTCAACAGTTGGGTAACCATAAGAGGAAGATACTTTTTGTCGTTTCTGATTTTAATTTGTTCTATTCAAATATTTTAAAATGAGCGCAATTTCAGCAGCGGAAATATCGTCCTTTTTTCACAATATTGTGAAAAATTGTAGCTTGACTGTGAATAAATAACAACAACATCTCACTAATTTCATTATTGAAAAACGAATATAAGACTTTTGGGCATTTGTCGATGCTGAGAAAGTATGACTTTAATGGCTGATACAATTTTAAAACTCTTTCAATTGCCGGAAGTAAAGCTAAGAAACGAACTTTCGAAAAGCCTAACAATTTTTGGTATTCAACAATAGCTTCTTCACAGAAGTTTTCCAATGAACAGTGAAGCGATGGAAAAATAAATAAATTTGTGGATTGATGATTTCGACATCAATTGACATACTTGATGAGGCAGTACTTGCGTTAGATAAAATGTGTGCGTTGCAGGCGAGTCCAATAATGTTTCGCTGTAATTTTTGAATTAATTGTTTGTGAATATTATTTGTTCCACGTCGCTTCAATCCACCAAAATTTAAGTTTGTGTTGTATGCAGAAATAGCCAATATTTTATTAGAAATGTTTTTATCCTTAACACATTAAAAAAAATGTACGAACAAATACATGGCCGTTTCCCTTGCAATTGACTATATTTAATAATTGAACTTTAACTTCCTCTTCGATATTAAAAAATCTTATCAGAATTGGATACAATTTGATTTCGTTATGATTTGATGCATCGTAAAGCAATGTAACATATGAGGTTTTTGACAGATTATTTTCCAAATTATTATCGCAAATGTTTTTTAACACATTGATAATAATTGCTTCACATTTTGTTCGAGGACAACTAAACGTTTGGCTATAAAACTTTCTGTCAGTTTTGAGGTGCAATCGGCGCTTCGGAAGCTGTGATTATGTTTAATTGTGTGGAATGCAAACGTTCCTTCTTGAATTGCCTTCAACTTTTCAGATTGGCCATCCAACTCGAGTTTGTTAGAAAGTTTGTCATTTTCTTGGATGATAACGACGCATATAAAGCAGATTTATGCTTAATAGTTTTACAATGGTCCTGAATAGCTGATCGGCCACGACTCTCAATATCAAATTGACCAGAACAAATAGTGCATTTCACAAATTCCTCTTTTATTTGTAAGATGAATGGAAATTCAGTCTTCAGTATCTCATTAAATGTATTTATCCGCCGTTTTTTAATTTGTCCGCTCATTTAATCTGCAACAAAAAATATTATTTAAATAAAATAATATTATTAATTAAATTTTAATTATTAACCCTTTCGTTACGGACAAGTTTTAAAATCACAGTGTATGTACGCCGTTTTTGAAAACAATTTTGAAAATTGAAAACAAATTTTAAGAATATACGCATACGTTTTTGTAGTAAATCATATTTATATAAAATATATTATAAACACTTACCTATAATAATTTTATAAACAAAAGATGAGAACGAATGTAGTAACAAATGATGCTGATGATGCGAGTGATCGACGAGTGGTGATCACATGTTAAAACATATAAATACGTTTACCCTAACTTGTGCGTCACTTTTTTCAAGTTTATACACGTTTGTAGTATGTTTAGAAAAGAATATGCGACGCAAACTTTATAATTTCTTTGAAAACGCGTATAAATCGCGTACACAGTGGGTTTCAAAAGCTTGCAGTACGCCGTAAACGCTTACATATTGTCACCTTATATAAATAAAATATATTATTTCATTTTAAAAATTTTATCTAAAAGACACTAAATTAAATATATTATTTAATTTAAATTTTTTTATCTAATAGCCGTTAAATGAAACCTATTATTTAGTTCTTATAATTTTATCGAGTAGACATTAAATTATATACATTTTTTAATTCAGAAAATTTTATCTAATGGATAATAAATTAAATACAATATTTAGTTTTAACAGTTATCTAATAGACATTAAATTAAATATATTATTCAATTTTTAAACTTTTATCTATTAGAGATTAAATTAAATATATTCTTTAATTTAAAATTTGTTAATGAAGATTGTAAAGGTACGTAAAGACGCGTAAAGGTAAAAGAAGTAGTATTTACCTTTATGCGGTTTTAAATAAGTAGGTTTTAATTTCGAAAATTGCGATGAAAAGAGAATTTAAGAATTATAATGCTTACAATATCGTAAGTACTACATACAATCTTCATTGAAATGTGTTAGTACGTACTCTAATACTGGAGATGAACCGCATGTGTTAAGGTTGAGCTTTGATTGTTAAAGTCTCCTTTTCTATTAAGATCACTGTAGAAAGAACTTTCATCTTTAGGATGGTCCGATGCTTCTCAGAAAAAACCCCCATTACGAGTATTATACTAGGTGAACTTTGATTGTTAAAGTCCCTTGCTTCATTGGTAAAATACATTAATGGTTCATCTCACTTTGTTAAAGGTGTTAATTCGTCCAAATGCATAACACATAGCTGATACAATACAAAGTACCATATGTGTATACAGAGAATAATTCAAAATAACATCTTAATATATGCAAACTTACATACAACATTTTATCTAAGAGACATTAAATTAAATACATTAATTAATTTTAAAAATTGTAACTAATGGACTAATCAGAAATTTATCAGAAAATCTGATATATAATTTATTGGTAAAACGTATATAGATAATAAGAAAATTTTATTCTCCTACTTCTCATTTAGGCGTTGTAATGCCAGTAACAACAATTTATAATAATTAACAAAACATCAAATTCCAATATCATTTAAAACAAGTGTAATGCTGGCTGCATTAATAAATTAATAATTCATAAGACGAATTTTCATTTATATAAACAGCCGGCTAGTGACTTAATGAGTAGAGTCTTGGCTTTCAGAATATTGCGACAATGATGCAATGCCTATAGAAGGTGTTGGTGATCCCTTATAATAATGGCGAAATAGTTCCATACATCTTAAACTATCCGCTTTTTAAGACATTTGTTGTAATGATGAATTGTTCTTTGGTGGCATTACTTTGAAGAGTTTGGTTTTACACCCATTTTGTTTCATTGCATTAAACTGTGAATAAAGGTGAATATAACTGTTATAAATGTTATAATTATAAAAAGTAAAATAGAAATTAATTACTTAGTTTTTTATTCATTTGTAATTAGGTAATATGATAAGAATCTGCTCTGGCAAAATATACATCCGTTTAAAATTTAAACGGTCAGGGCCCAACATTTCATTTGAATGATGTATAAAGTGTAAATACGTTTGGCGTGTAAGAATATAACAATAAACTGTAACACGCTTTAGGCGTTCACTTTATTTAATCTCATCAAAATCAACCACAATCTGGTCTCAATCTCGTCTAATTAATCCCTACAAGTTATTTAATACGGTAGGGGCAAAACGCTTCTTGTATTTTATGAGCATGAAACCTCGCCGTAATATACATATAAATATGTTACATAGGTATATGCAATATATGTAAAGAGGTTACAATATCGACCACTACAATATAGGAAGCTGTTATACCTTGTTCCTATTCATGCTTTTAGGTCTTAAACATATATCTATGTATTACATTACATGGCAAATTTGTCAATTTTAATAATACCTACGTTTCATGGTCATTCTACGAGCAACAAATTACCTAACATACGAATAAAAAAATTAATAATTAGGTATTTGCAATATAAAAATACTTTTTAGTTTTAGTAAAGAAATTTGTGAACGCTCCACCCCACCTATTATACACTGAAAGTTTTATTATATGAGGTATGATCAAATACGTGGAATTATCATTTTCTTGAATAATCTTTATATATTCTTCAATGCTAATATTGTCCCCTTCAAAGTGCTCTCCATAGGACATAATACAATTCTTCCGGCGTTTTTTTTTCAGGCTTCGAAGCTTTTCCGAAACTCAAATTTCGATATCGCGTTCAATTGCTTTAGCGATTGTCTTGATCTCATGAATATCGGCGAAACCTCATCCTTTTATGGTCTTTTTCATCTTTGGGAATAGAAGAAAGTCGTAGAATTCCATGTTAGATGAAAAAGTCACAGGAGTGTGTAGATTTTTGTCAAAAATCAAAAGTGTGTGAATGTGCACTATCCAGCTGCAATCGCCAGGAGTTGTTTCTATAAATTTTGACATTCTATTCGGATTGCTTTACCTGAAGGGCATTAAACGTTTATATTGTACTCTTTACTGACCGTACGACTTGGCGACAATAATTCATTGTACAATATGCCATCGAATCAAATAAAACAGTGAGCAGAAGTTTCACATTCGACCGAACTTAAAGAGCATTTTTCGATCTTGGCTTTTCAGAAAACTTCCATTGGGATGATTGAGTTTTAGTTTCAATATCATGTCTGCGCACTAATGTTTCGACAGTAGTTATGATTTGAGCAATTCTGGATTATCGATGATTTCATTACGCATCTCCTGAGCTGCGTCAATTTCACACTGCTTTTGATCTTAATTTAACAATTTGGAAACATATTTTGCTACCTCATACCCAAAACACCTGCAGTTAAAGCTTCACATTAGCCAAATGAAATGACAACATCTTCAGCAACTTCTTTGAGAGTGATTCGGCGGTTGTCCATAACTATTTTCTCCACCTTTTTCATGTTATTATCAGTCATTAGTGTGTTAGGACGCCCAAGGCGTCCGCGCCCTCGCTCATCACAGTCAACACGGGTCTATTTGGAAACCCTTGTATAGTCTATATATATATAAATGGATGTTTCTATGTTTGAAATTAATAGACTTCGACACCGTTCGACCGATCATCATGAAACTTGGCACATATATGTATTTTTTCAGGTAGAAGGCTTTTATACTATCCACATTGTAACTCGCCACTAGATGGCAATGTAGTACATCAACTTCTACACCGATCGCTAATGAAAATTTCAACTGAGCGCCATGAAAATTTATGTACGTATTTGAGTACGAAGAATATTTTTATGCTATCCACTTTGTTGTAACTCGCCAGTAGATGTCACTGCAATCTGCGGCCGCATGCCGCGCAATTGGCAGAGCTGGTCGCGGCGAGGCTATGGCAATCATGGTATGCTGTTGGGCGCGGCAGCACCTACAATCAGCAGCAGAACATCCAGCCAAGGCAGCCAAGTCGAGACAATGAGTAGAGCGACAGCCAACGACCGTCACAAAGATAATAGCACATCTAGTTAGCGATTTTATATACCATACAGAGTTCTGTTTATCACATGTAATTTTGAATAGCTTCGTTTCTCTTCCCACCCACCTTACCAATCTATCTCCTACGTTATTCGAGTGTATAATACTAGCTATGCTAGGATAAGCACATAACAATAGTATCATTGACGGACTCCGAGGTGTTATGTGTCTTACAATGGTGATTCCACGGGGCTGTTTAATTTTCACCTAGCTTTTTCTGAACTTAGTCAGTCGACAACAGCAACATTGATGGACTCCGACGCGTTGTGCGTAGGCAAATATTTCCTTAGATTCTTTCACTAGAGTGTATAATTTTAGCTTACATTGGTGTTAGACACCCAACTACAGTAACATCGACA
Source organism: Adranes taylori (assembly GCA_009867245.2). NCBI lineage: Eukaryota > Metazoa > Arthropoda > Insecta > Coleoptera > Staphylinidae > Adranes > Adranes taylori. The sequence continues at coordinate 1,820 of WYDF02086537.1, read as the reverse complement.
AACTGCGAGGCGTTATGTGGGTGTATGATTCCGATCTATGCTAATATAAACCATGCCCCAATAGTAACATCGGCGTATTCCTCAGTGTTACGCAGCTTTAATGATTTCCGTTATTCATATCGCGTATTTAGATTTATCTCCGCCCTCCCGTTGTACTATTAACTGTTTGTACATGCTTTCTACGTTATGAATGTTTTGTTTATATTATCACTGTACCTTCGTACTGTTTTACATGTACCGCTTATGTTTTCTTTTGTTTATAATAGAATTGCTACTGTTTATTTGCTAACCGCAATTGATGCGATATCAAGTTAATTTAACATTTATTAATTGAGATTTATTTATGCATTAATATTTCTATCCTTGTTTATATTGTCTAGAAGACCAATTGACGTTACTTTGCTAAATCGTTAATTGCTGTTTCATTAATTAGCAGTTAGAACCTTTTCCAGCTGCCCACAAGAACCAGATCAACAACAAGATCAGATTTCAACGAGTTGGTCTCACGTTTAACTGACCTGGCGCCCGAGAATGAAGATAATTCTGTTTACGCCATCTGTGATAGTCGCAAAGACGACTCTCCGTTAGCAGCGTCGCAAGCGAGAGCCTGTCCCATTAATGTAATTTTTTTGTTCCATGTTTTACAAGTAAACAATCACCCTTGCACCAAAACACAAGTGACTTTATTGACAGCTAGCAATAAACTAAATTAGCAATATGGCTGCAATTGTCGACATACGTTTGGAGACATATTTACGAACAAATAACAACCAAAATTTGATATTTGTATCTCTGCAACCCACGAGATTCAAAAAATTAGCGTATTATCTGATCATACTTCGTATACTGATAGTGGAATAACTTAAATGTTTGAAGTGCATAACTTCAAAGACAAATTAATCAAAGACAGACAAATCAAACTTCTTTAAGGCCTCACCTTTTCATTGAGGATCATTTTTGGAAAATATTCTGTACCGATGCATTAATAAAGTTATAAAACTTTTATTAATGCCCGTATCTTTTAGTTAACTTCGTAAGAAACAATGTAAATTCAATGTTCTAACTTCGCAACGCTATTTTTCATAATCAAAACATATTACTTCTTTGTATAGCTGTCAGACATTTAAACGTACTTAAAATGATTTAAACGCACTAATAAAGTTTACGAGTTCAGCATCTAGCTGTAGTTACTTTTAAACAAATTTCACGATACTTCCCATATTTTCCACCATCCAACCGTATTTACTTGATATACTTAACTTTTCATCGGACTAATATGCAGCGGAGCTAAGAAAATATAGGTAACAAAATATGTAGGATGTTAGTGGTTTTTATTACCTATTTTGAAAGCTTTCTTGTGTATCTAAAGTAGTTTGTTTTGGATAATATATTATCTAGCAATACTTATGTTATTATACCTGTTTTTAGATTAGTATATTGTAACGAATATAAATAAAATCATTTTAATTTCGTTCTACTACACATATATTTTATGTTCTTTCTATACTCATAAGACATCTAAATTATTCAAGTTAGTTATATTTTAGGCAAATGGCTTAGTTCTTCAAGCATTATTTTCTATCAATCTAGCTACTTGTATAAGCTAAATATTTTGTCTTTATTTATATTGTCATACTAGCTGCCCCGGTAGACGTTGTTCTGCCCTATTTTCTCTAAAACAGCATAACATTGATTTTTTATGTTAATAGGTCCTCCCCGACAGACTTTGTTCTGTCAAAAGAAATTGGCCCTTCGCAGTAATAAAACATATTTCAGAGTGATCACTTTATTTATAGATTTATGTCTCCATAATAAACAAC
>WYDF02086526.1:0-11003 GCA_009867245.2 Adranes taylori | reverse complement strand
TATATATATATAAAGGTTGTATTACGAGGCATTTTCCTCTAAACTACCATATGCATAAAATGGGTACGGTTGAGAACCCAACATGTCGATTATACAATGATAAGGCAGAAACGGAAAAACACATCTTATGTGAATGTCATGCAGCATCGAAGTGCAGACAAGGAGAGTTCAGGGGCATGACACTAAATGCCGAGAACATCAGGGAACAACACCCGAACAACACCCGAACAGTCATAAAGTTTACGAAAGGCGCATGCTACAAAAGATCTTTTAGGTCGACGTTGCTGGGGTGGTAATCCTACGCCCTACATAATAATAATAATATAACGGTTCAATTGTTATTGTAATTTCAATCCTTTTGAGCCATCTTAAAACTTCGAACATATATATTTACAAAACCATATTAGCAACCAGATAAAATAAACAACTGACTGGAAATAGCTTGTAGCAAGACAAAAGTTGTTAATGCTTTAAGGTAGAATGAGACAAATCATATAGTTCGAAGAAGCGATAATAGTTCCAGCTTACATGCTATGTTCTATCGAGAACGTATTTCTTTTATAATACAATAATAGAAACTTCATTTATTAGATTTTGTGTAATATACGATATAGATTTTATAAATAATTTTTTTTTGTTCTCATGTATTTAATTTATTACGATTAAATATTTTATATGAAAATTGGTTACCCTATATTTCCAAAAAGGTGTCTGTCTTACACTTGTAGTAGAAAGTGCAATTCAAACAAACAAACCTGCGATTTTCCGCTGAAATCAAAGATAGCGTTGTCATTCTCTTTTCTTGTTTTTCATTTATTTTTCTTTTGCTGGATACACTGAGGAGGAGGCGGAGTCTACTTGTCTCTTTTCCTTATCGTCTTAGTTCGTTCATTTCCGGTTGAAACTCGACAGCACGCCAACGATGTGTCACGTTCGTTTCTAACTTCTCTCTTCCCAACGAATTTCGCACACGTCTTGCCAAATTTTCCTTGTTCGTCCCCACTTAGCGAATGTAAGTAGTATAGCGAGCGAAAGGCAGTGTAACAATATTTTCTGTGATAAAGCCAACTGGCGAGTGAGAGAAGTAATGTTGAGGTGATGTCAATGATGAGGGCCCACTATGTTTTACAAATAATTATTCACTTGTTTTTGATTTATCAATTAAAAGCTATATAACTTGTATATAAAGCAAAGATTAATTAATTTAGTGTTTACAATGTTGTTTTATAACAAACCTGTATAGTCATTTAACATTCAATCAACTGAATATTCAGTTAACTTCGGTACTGTATTAAATAATTAATTATTAATTAATTGATAGCTCTTTATGATCGGTTGGAACTAGAAGTATGACAACGATAAAAGATGATTGTTAAATCGATGTATATTAAATGTATTAAGTCCTATACAATAAATTAAGTCCTTAAAATTCATGAATAAACTGATCAGCAAACTATGATAACTTACAATGATCAACGAACTATAATAACTTACTAAAAATTGGTCGGTAAAATATTTTGAATTGATTGTATCCACCTCCGAACTTAGAACCAAACGGTCAGTGTTTTAATTTTTTTTGTTTTCTATACAAAAAAGCCACCCAATAGTAGATATAAATTTTATTATACCATTTTAGAAATCGGTCTAATTTTAGAGCGACTTCCATAGCTACTTAACAGATGTTTTCGTTTTTTATTGAGGCATTGCCTTTTTCTATAGCTGATTAACGTAAAATTAGATTAACGTAAAAGCGCACAGTTATCACAACTATCGCGCAAGTTGTCTTCAATAGGTGTTCTACTTGACAACATCGGACTTGTAAACATTTTGTGTATCTAAACATGCATATAGCTCTCATTTCTTAAAAACAAGTTGTAACAAAGTTATTTGTATACCAAATAATCAGAAGTAGGTAAGGTGACGCCCGGGCTAGACAGACAGCAGACAGACTAGATTTCGGTGACACAACAAACACGAACAGACGAGTTCGAAGTACGGCGAAACGAAGATCTTTGTCCCTAGTTAGTAAAATTTTTCAACTTTAATTTCGCAAAACTTTTCTAGGTCCATTACATAAGATTAATTGTTTATCTTATTTGGACAAGCTAAAGATTGTTTTTAGCTATATATTTTGCTAATGCAATACTACTTATAATCTTAATATTTATCAAGCACAAACACTGGTGGAAATTTCAAATAAAAGAAATTTCTTATGTTATGGGACAAATGATTTTGACTTCCAGAAGAATGCACAATGTGAAATTGTCCATTTTGGTGAAGCAACAAATAATAGAACTTTAACAAATGGCTAAAATTCATATGTAGTTTTTGCAACACAGGTTAACAGTTTGTAATGATACACGTTACTGTAAGGATAAAGTCTCTGGTAAGCATGTATTAAATTTGTTTGAACAAATTTGGAAACCCTATATATTCATATTTCATACCGCATAAAGAAATGTATATCTCCAGGTAATTCGCTGGTAATGTATTTTCTATTTGACAAATGTAACTTAAACAAATGTAATTTATGTATTAATCAACAGCATTTTGTATGCCGCTTAAACTGCTTCCGCGTATGATAGGTAATGTAAGGAACGTTTATTTTGCATTAGTGATTTGCTCTATTCTTAAGTATTGAGTGTGCGGCCCGGCATAAAATGAAGCATGTGAGTATGTGGCATACATGTGCGAGCGTTCCACGATTGTATGACGTGTTATTGTTTATTCTGAATTTGAAATGTAGGGGTAGCGGGATAAAAGTGTAGATACGAGATATACTTGAATTGACTGTAATTTGCTGTTATACATCTGTGAGATACTCCTGTTGGTACACTGAAATGAAGGATAAACGTACCGTGTCGTATAATAATGAGTAGAAGACTCTATATAACGCGTGCAACAAAAAATCTAAGCAAAGGCTCCCGTCCATAAATTTTTAGTTTAAGAATTTAGTTCCTGATACAACCACCCAACAACAGTATCAACCGTGAGGAAACTCCAGTTCAGCCACCAGCAACAGACACACTCCAGCGACAACGGCCGAGGGGTAATCGCCTTTGGTAAGCGACTTTTTATAGCATGCTCTGTTTTATTATATATATATATTAGCATTGCATGTGTTTTGAATAGCTTTGTTTCTCTTCCTATCTTACTATAAACCTACTTACAATATTACTAGAGCATATAATGCTATCGCCTTTAGTGGTAGTCAGTTAGCATACATTAACGCCAGTACGCATTGTGGTGTTACGTGCTTATTGTACTTTCCTTTTCCTCTCCTAATCTACTAGAATATATACTGCTACCATAGTCAGTGCCGTCCTAGGATACCTACTTTGCCAGTTACTTATATTGTGTGCTTGAACTTACCCCCGACCTCCCGTTGTAATATTCATTGCTTATACATGCTTTCCATATTTTCTATATTCCATTATTTTATCACCGCACTTTCTAATTGCTTTATATGCACGACTAGAAGCTGCCTGTATCCTCAGTAAGTCACTGATGACCGGAGGAACAACGAGAGCGGTTCCAACGTGCGCCCTCACGATAAGCTAATCTAGCGCCAGAGGTACATATTTCCGAAGGCCATTTTATTCTGTAAATATTAAGATATTTGTTTGCGCAGTTGGTGATAGTCCCTAAGGCTCCCCATTAGCAGCGTCGCGAGTGGGAGTCAGTCACAAGTTAGCATATTATTGATTGCCCCTTTAGCATGGTTAATGTACATATATATTTTTCAATAGTACTTCTTATCATGCTTGAATAAGTAACCCAAGCAGCTTTGAAATCCGAATTGCATTTCAGAATCTATGATGTTGAAATAAAATTTACTTGGGAAGTGGATTACTTTGTATTAATTCATTAAAATGGATACTCCAAATTACTGCAGCACTTCTCCTGCATTTTTTTAAATTTAATTTAACTTTAACAACATTGGTCAGATATAAGGTTCAGATTTGCTTTATTACACAAGGTGGGTTTCAAAGTTAATTGGATTATTTTAAAATAAATCAGACATATTTTTTAAAACAAACGATTAGCATAGTTTCAATGTGGCACCTATATAGCGATTTTCATGGCCAAAAAGCATTCCGAGCGAATGTTTTAGGTCATATGTAGAGATGTAACTGAAAATATCTGTGAAAGGCTTTGGGATGCTATTGACGTCGGCATAACGTTTTCCTTTCATCGGCAAATGCATTTCTTCGTATAAGTTGAAATTACACGGTGCTACCCCAGACGAATACCTCAAGTGGTTGATAGTTAAAATGCAATTGTTGATGAAAAACTCAGTCGTAAGTGTCGATCGATGAGATGGCGCAATATCATGTAACATCCGCTAGTTTCCTTCTTTAAGATATTGTCACGACCCATTTTTAAAGGTCGCGACGTGTGTGTTATTTACTTAGATGGACGAGAGATACCGAAATTTATTTAAAAGTTATTAAAACTTAACGGGAGTTAAATTAAAGAAATCGTTTTAATTTTGCAAAATATAGTTAATTGTAAAAATAATGACTAAACGTATTTGGAGCTAATTGACTCGTATTAATTAATTATAAGTTAAAGTTATTTAAAACAATTTAATTCTAAATTTAGTTCTTTTGATCATCTTTATACATAATAGTAATTCAGTAAGTATATAGAAAAATCTTATATCCGGGTGTCGTGGCGGAACTTCAAAATTTGCCAGCTTGCGGTCTCACGTCAAACTGACCTGGCGCCCAAGATTGACGTTTCCAGAGGATGGAAAAGTTCTGATAATAATACGATATTTGTTTGCGCCATTTCTGATTATTGCTAGGATTCCCCATTAGCAGCATTGCGAGTGAGAATCTCTCACAGTTTTTCAACATAAGGTTAATTGTGTTTCAATATAAAACTATTTCTTCTTCATAAAGTCTAACTATTTTTTTTACTGAAAGTCCACCATCCATTTGTAGATAATTTTTTAATTCTTATGGGCTATTATCTCAGAGTTATTTCAAAAAGGGATGCATTAGTACCTTCACTACCATTCGCTCTCAGGCAAAGAATTTTTTTAACAAACTCGTCATTGAAATGATCATATCCTCCCCATCTATATCTCTCTAACATCACTTTCAACATTCGATTTCTATATAATTGTTACTTCATGATTAGTTAAAACATATACATTTCAAAAAGTGATAAACATTAAGCCACAGCATTTTTACATGTAATAATGTTTATAAGTAAGAAATTTTATAATGTACAACATTTGTGTGTCCGCTTTAATATAATTACTTTAATTTAATTAAAATAATCGTTAGTGTAACCTTAGATCAGAGTCAAAATAGAACGGGATTCGCGCTCCATCCAGAATTTTATCTAGAGAGCGATGCAATAGGCGCGCACACATACATAGAGAAAGAATAAGAAAATAACCTCAAAGCCGCATAGAATAGGACCATTATACCGCCAACGGCAAATCCTATTATGCCTTTGGGCGTTATCTGACTAAAGACGTCACAGCGATGAGTGTTGTGTGAAAGGTGTGTACTGGTAAAAGAATAATGAGAAACAATGATGTACTGAGTGATTTACAAACAATTAATAGGAATAAAAATAATGATTTTATATCTATACATTATATAAAAAGAATATTTTAACATAAATAGTTAACGCTCTGATTAGTATATCGTTACAAGTTATTTGAGGTGATTTTGTTGATATAGTGTAGTTGATATTCTTAATGTTTTTAATTAATTTAAAGATATTTGCATGGTAAAGTATGGCAATCATCGTGTTTGTAAAAAGGCAACTGTTAGCAAATCCACCGGCAGGGTTGTACCTCTGGATTGCAAAGGCAAGAAGCTCCTCAAAGATTGTTTCTTTGGGCTCCACAAATATTCTCCTTACAGCGCAAATAATAGAAAAATCTGAAAATCATCTAACGCTAGTTGTTCCATTATACAAGTACTTCAACATTTTTACAAATGACCTATTGAGATGTGACTATTGAGTGCCTCTATTGAGATGTGACATTTGATATATTTTAATGATTAACCAAAGACAACTGGAAAATCCGCCGAATACTGTATTTACATTCAGTATGTAAAGAAAGCAATTTTGAAGAAAAACGGTAAATTTAATTTTGTCCTAGTTTTGCTTCCAACTGTGATCAATTTCGTGAAGGTCGGCTAAAATCGGTTGTTGTTCCACAAAACATTGATATTGTCTACAATATAAGAGGAAAGACATCTGGCACACCCTGAGATAGGGACATTCGTAAGCATACTGTAGTTTATTTGATTTTGTATTTTAAGATTTGTTCACCCTTTTCAATTTATTTGATATCAGGTCGGTTGAAAGGAGTAACCTGATACAACCTGAATAATGTGAATACGATTTTTTATTTGATTCAAATACTATGAAATCATTCAAGACTTTCAAGTTTCAAGTGTTATCGGAATATAAATTCAACATAAATTATTCTAAAAATTAATTTCTAGCAGAACACAAATTGTGAAATAAAATTTTAATTTTATATGTTTCGTTAATAGTATTGGCAGGTAGGCAGGTAGGCCGGCAGACTGATAGACAGAAAACAGAATAGCTGCGAGAAACGGCATTGTACTCAATTTATAGTTATAATTTATTTTAATCTTAGACGCACAGTGATCTTACTTATGATTTAGATTTATTTTAAATTACCTCGTCATATAAACTTGTTACTAAATACTTTGAATTTAATTTAGTCTTAAAAATCATACTGAAAAGGATCATGTATTTTTTTTGAAAAATACTGACTACTAATACCGTGTTATATTTGACGGTTTTAAACTTAAAATAATTAAGTACCTTATTCTCAACACTTTACTTTGGCATGACTAACTTTTAATTAGATATTAATTATTAATCTGATTTACGTCTTAGTTTTAATTTTCACTCAAGTTTTGTCCATAGCGACCCGCGACCGATCCCCAAACTTTAATGTTGCTTCAAGCGGGATCAGTCCCGTTTTCAAACGTTTTTTTCAGTAAAATAAATTCCTACCAAAAGTCTTTCCCAATTTCTCTTTCTTCTGGTAAATTATATTTATCTTCTATTTAAATTATGTATTTAAATTAAGTCTAATTACCTCTATCTCGCTAATTATTTCGACCATCATGGATTTACCTAGAATCCCAATCATATATTATTAATTACTTTCACTCATTGGTGATCCGTTTCCAATCAATATCAGACTATTGTTCTGCTGGTGAACTCAGTGAACTCGGTGAATTTAGTCTATATTGAGTTCACCGTCTTTAAGCTGCCTCCCAAGTTTTTCTAAACCATGCCTTCAACTCATTTCTTTCGAGAATTTGTACAATCAGCAACAACAAAAACGATTGGTTCAGTCGGTAAAATTAATGATAATCTTTAATTCCCATAATGAAATTCTAGTTCGTACCACCATGTAAGATGTTTTAAATATTTTTACATTATCCTTTATTTCATAAATAGAAGTTTGAATGAAATTCTAAGTGCTAACTACCTTTTGTCTTTATTACCAATAACATATCATCTGCTTAAGTGATAATCAGCGTTAAGCAAATCTATCCATCCTAACTTATTTAGATACTTTATAAGTATTCAATGTACAAACTTTCTAACATCCAATTAAATAGGAACATGGATGAATTGTCACGTTACAAAATATTGAAATTTAAGGAAAATTGTTCTTTTGCGTTCAATCTAGATTAGTTTTGTTTTTATATAGACTTTTAATACTTTTATTTCGCGCGTTAGCTTTTACGACTTCTACGATCTTCTTACCTTCAGAACTTGATATCGTTTATGTATTTGTAAAAGTTTTCCTAGCAAGCTTCTAAATCTTTTCATTTAGAGTAAATTTTTAATTTATCATGCTCTATCGGCCTATGTTTCCACCGGTCGAAAAGATAAATCCTATTCATTTTTGATTCTCTATGTTCAAACAATCGTCAATAAGCTGTTACGATTTTCATCCTTATGATTTTCAACGGTCTAGGAACCACCTGCTATTGGTTGTTGATGCTACATTTTCCTTAGCAGAAGTCGAATTCGATTTGAGACTTTTCGGACTTCTGGTCACGTATAGCTACCACCACATGGGCGTCTTCAGGCAGGGGCCATAGGGCCTTTAGAATAGTTTTCTAATGCTAATCATTGCTTAATGTTCAAGATAGTATCAATAAAACATAGTTGTAAGTCAGGTTGCGCCCATCCCCTTTCACGGGCCCATGCACCACCACCTCATATGATTCACCATGAGTGTATCACCGTTAAATATTTGCATATAAAAAGTCCATACAAATCTAATAATGGGGAGCTGCAATTCTGAATTAGTAGTCTTCGTTAGTGCAGCAAATATTTTGCGCTTCTTGAGGTCGCAATTTGAAATTACAATAATCAGATCTATATCGTGGTCATGGAGAGACCACCGCGGCCTTAAAATGGTTTGCTGAAAGTAGCCTACAGTTAACATGCATCTAATCAGATATAAAAACAACGTGAAATAATCTACGATAAAAATCTAAGTATCATATTTAAGTCTTTAAGTATAATTCTCCACACCAAATGACACATCCTTAAATTTTTGCAGGTTCTCATGATTTTTAACTTCAAATTTCGTTTTGTTTTCTTATATGCACATTTATAACACTTTCCCAAAAGCGATTACTTCGACAAAATCAAGAAGAGCACGCCGACAGGAAAGTCGGGAAAGGAAATGTATCAATAACAACTAAAATATATTTGCATCCTTTATTTTCTTTAGCATACTGACTGATTTGTAAGAGATCCGATTGCCTTGATTCATTAAAACCTTTAATAATTTCACAATGACGTGGATAATTCCGTTGTGCAAGCCCGTGTATCTAGAGTAATAAATCTTGGCAATCGGATCTCTTATAAATCAATCAGTGTGCTAAATAAAAAAAAGGTTCTAACTATATTTTAGTTGTTATTGATAGATTCTCAAAATTTCTTTATACCGATGAGTTAAAAGACAAGTCCGCAACGAGTGTTACCGATGCTTTTTGTAAGATTCTAGATCGAGCTGGTTAGCAAAGCATTCCAAAAAATTTTCAAACGGATAATGGTATAGAATATTATAATGAGAAATAAAATTTATGAAATATTATGAAATTCATTATTCTCGGTTTGTAGCTCAAAAAAGGCTTCCATAACAGAATGAGTCACTCCTGTACTGAAAAAAGAGAAGCTTGACAAACTGTGACGACCTCCCACTATGTGTTAACGTGTTAACGGAACTTTCACCCGCGATGCTGTTAATGGGGAGCCTTAGAAGCTTGTCACAGATGGTGCAAACAAATCTCTAATAAAACAGCATTACAGGTTCAACAAAACTGTTTATTATACTTTATAGACAATACAAACAGAGAAAGAAATGTAGATTCAGTTAAATGTAAATAATAATTAAAAGAATAAGCACTAAGTTAATCACATGATGCAACAATGGCGGTTAACAATTTTATCATAAACAAAATAAAATAGCGGCAAACAGATTAATCTCATGACGGCTAGCAATTTTATCATAAAAAAAATAATATAGCCAAATGGCAAATATAATAAAACAATATAAATATATAATAGCAATACTCACAAAAATAAATAAAAGCGGCGTGATAATAATAATAATGAAGCAAGTAACCATAGGGTATAATGCAACTGGGAGGCGGGGAGTAAATCTAACTATCTAGACTGGTACAGACGATGGGTACGACAGGAACACTGAAAATCACTCAAACTGCGCAACATCTCGTAATACGTCGATGTTACTATTGTCAAATTGTTAATTCTAGCGTAAATTGGAGTTATACACACACACAACGCCTCTTAATACGTCGACGCTACTGTGACCAACACCAATGTAACCCTAAACTATTAATCCAAGTGATGCTATGTAAGGAATTATTGCTGACGCGCAACACCTCGTAATACGTGGATGTTGTTGGTGACGAGAGGCTAAAACCAGCATAAGCAACAATTAATCATCCCAGTGGAAAATCCAATGTAAGACAACTAACATCCCGCAATACGTAAATGTTCTATGATCAGGTGGTCAAGACCAGCATAACCCAGTATTAAAGACTCTAGCGAATGGTGCAGGAAGCACTTGCGATGGTAAAGGGGTAGGTAAAGGGTGCAATATATCATGTATATGATATATGAAAATTCCTCACCAAAAATATTATCTCGGCGACTGTTGCAGGCTGTCGCTTTCCCATGGTCTCGGCTTGGACAAGCTTGACTGGTGTGGCTGGTTACTTTACTGCTTGCTGCTGCTGCTGGACGGCATGTCTTCGAGTTAGCAAGGAATTGATTTTACATGCTTAAAAATTTTGCATTTATTTGGGCAAAATCATTAAATTTAAAACATTTAAAAAATTAAAAATTTTCAAAATTTTTAGTTTTCAAAAATCTCGAAATTTTTTAAAAAGTTTACAAAATTGAAAAAGTTGCGAATTAAGAATTGTGGTAATAGATTTTTTTAGATTTTGGGCGAAGATTTTTTCAAATTATAAAAATTGAAAAATATTTTATGATAAATTTGGGCAAAATTACTCTATTTTTTTACAATTCCCACGCTTACAACAGAAATCAATTAACACTGCACCATTGACGATTATCATACAACAGCTGTATATAGGTAACGACATCAGCCCCTATATTATAATAACAAGCGGCGGGCCAAATCAATATATCCACACATGCACACAAACATATACACATACATAAGCCATACACAGTTAAACGGGCATATCAGTGTCGCGTACTTAATATACGGCACGGTAATAACAAGCGTCAGTTATCTGTCTCTGATTTATACAATTAGATAGGTGACCAAATATTCCCACTCTGGCACGCGCTAAGCAATGCGTTCAATTCATAATAGACAATGTTTTATCCAGTAGCAACAGCAAAAATTATATTTGTGTACATTTAAAACGGAATACATAACTCTTAAATGCATTTAAATGTACTAT
>WYDF02086515.1:0-11003 GCA_009867245.2 Adranes taylori | reverse complement strand
ACAAAAAGTTAGTAGGGGTCAAATAACCCAACTCCCATGGGTTAAAAAAGGTAGGGGTCAAATAACCCAACTTCTTTTGGGTTACGAAAAACGCCGGTAGGGGTCAAATAACCCAACTCATTTGGGTAAATAAAAATGACCTGGTAGATAGTCGTTTTACGACGGGCTATCATCTACAGTATTATATTGTACACAGTGTATTGTACAATCAAATGATTGTGACATAAGCAGTAGCGTAGGAAGGCAGATGCAGTGGATGCGGTTTTGTATTAATGAGCCTTTTTTACATTAAATAACAAGTTAAATAATTTATATGGGCTTTAACAATCGCGATTTGCAACTAATGGCGACTGAACGATGTGATGTTGGAATGATTAAGTTTTATTGTGTGGTGCAAGGGGAGGGGGGCGTGTTACGTCTAGTTCCTTTTGAACTATGCTGGTGCTTAAATAAACAAACAACCGGTTCTAGTAAGTCATTGTCTCATTCCTACTTCAACTGATCGCTACAAGTCATTATGTGCACAAGATGATATTTTTAACCTGAACATCGTTGTAATATAGTAGTTTAAACAGTGGAGTGGATAGGTATTATCCGCTCCTTGTACTCTGTACAAACCACTCAATCTGTGTAAAGTACACTCATTTGCAACAATTCTATTATGTGTGACTTTTATTGGACCTTAGAAAGTTACTACATATATTTCTCACTTTCTATGCATAGATGGACGATTTTTCTGACAAAATGTTAAAGTTAATCGATTTTCATAAATCGACTTGCAGTTAATCGACTTTCATAAACATGTTGGAGTGATCACTATGAAGCTGCTAACCATATGTTTAGATACTCCAAGTAGATTGTCGATGCCATTGAAGAACTACCTGATTGAAACCTGAACGAAACGATTGAAATCAGAGGAACAGCTCAAACCCGCTCAAAAAATTTATGGAATGAGCTTTGAGAAATCTTGAGCTTTGAGTTACTAAGATGAGAAGTTTAAAGATCTTCTTAAAAGACAAAAGAAGTGACCTACAATTTGAACTGCAAACACTACAATTTGTAAAAAAACACATGTGAAGACATGAGTATTCCTGTTGTAAGGCCAAATACCGTCAAGAGGAAAATGCTATGCATGAAAAGAAGGCTGCTGACGAGTTGCTGACTTTGGAGCAAGAACTGTAAAGTTCAATGTTAGAGAGAATTGACAGGTTTCAACAAAGAATATTGATTTAACTATCTTGACAATATGATCGAAACCTCGGAAACTAAACTTCCCAAGTTTGTACAAAGTTTGGTTGGTGTCCTTAGAGAAATGCCAGGCCTAAGAAGTTTTTAACAGTCGCCGACGAAGTTTCATAAAAACGTCTCTGGGTTGGACTTCCTTAAGATTCGTAGAGTTTATGGCTGAATATAAACTTTTTGACTCTGTCCCCAATCTCATTTTAGCATTCAGACTTTTCTTAACTTATGTGTTTCCGTTGCATCATGTGAGAGGAGTTTTTCTTCGTACCTCAAACTATTTAAGAATTATCACAGATCCATTATAAACCAAGCACGATTCTCTACTTTAGCGATTTTGTCAATTGGAAATAATGTAGCTGAAGATGTCGATTTTGATGATGCAATTTAAAAATTTGCAGAATAAAAAGTTAATAAAAACTCTAAGTATAATATATAATTTATTGGATTAGAGCCTGGAGAATGAAACTTGTAAACAATTGAGTTTTCAATAAATTGTATTATAGTAGGTAATAATATAGTTTGCAGTAGATACTATGTATTACCATAAACATATTTCTTACATTGTAAATTAAACTGGCATATTAATAAAAAGGTGTCTCATTTTTTTTTATTCAAAAAAATGGTTCACAAAATAATTAACATTGTGCCCTTTTTAAGAACCAATTGAATAAAAATATTAGTTTCTCAATAAGGTTCATTTTATATTTTCGTGGACATGGGCCTGACAAGAGTAAACTCTGCACCGGGTACCACCTGACTTTGCTACGCCACTAAATATAAGTGGTAAATTTCAAAGTAAATTTTCTTCCAAACAAGCTTTGTATTCTTTTTCAAAGCCCACTAGTGCGTTTGAAAAGAAAAAAAACACACACACCAGACAACTTTGTGTGTGGTAAGTGAGATAACAATTGAAATATCTCATTAATCAATTGTGATCTAATACTAGTGCCAATTACTAGTGTGATTGTGTGTCAATTAGTGTTCAAGTCACTCTTGGAATATAATAAATTAAAAATAAAAAATTGGATTATTTTAATCCGTTATAAATTAAACATTGCGTCTTTTAGAACCAAAATGAAATGTCCCAAGCCGATTTGCTCTATGGTATTGTATGAAGTCTATAAAATTGTGTAGATAAATATTATTTAATTTTTCTTGGAACTTCTTTCACGCATATCAGGCAGAACTTCATGCATATTTTACTGTAGTGTAAATATTTTTATAAGCTTTATTTTAATTTATAATTAACAAGTAAGCTTTTGTATGAATACTAATTGTGTATTAACTCTCTTTAAAAGTAATAGGCGTTTTCTAGTACTAATTTTAATTCGTGTATCTCTACCTGCAATGGTTGAACATGACGTAATTGTTCCACGACTGTATCGCATATTTAAATGTCCCGCTAATCCTCCACTACCATTCAATATTGCTGTAGCCAACGTTGTTGGTGTATCAGTTGATGAACGTGTCAATGAACGTTGACTTGACGCACGCGAAACAGTACCGAATCGTGATGTTCGATTTGGGTAGCAACTTCGATTTGATGTTAATATATCGCGACTGTCGTAATGAGTGAGTATAATCGGTTCAGGTGTTTCCATTTCTATGTCTGTAAAGAGGAGTATGAGGTACATCGAAACAATTACATGCAACATCTAGAAACGATAAGATTGAGAAAAAAACTACTATAAAAGTTTTTACTTGATAGATAAATCCCGAATTTACTGATTATACCCACTCAACTATAAAACAGAAACCCTAAATATAATTTAATAATTTATTTAGTTAGTGTGAATTAATTTATAACATGATTTAAATCGGATCACCATAACACATAAAATAATAAAACTCAATATTTATTTTATTCTATATATTCATAAAAAGAATAATTCGCATGCGATTAAGTTTAACAACAATTCTCAAATAAATGAAATAATTACCAAGAAACAATAAGCAAATCATTTGTTAATAAGTTTACTTTAGAATAAAATTTATGATCGTTAGCAAAAATTTTGAGATTTCGCTTTTCTAGCTAATTACAAAGAATTTCTCAATTAATTAATTTTGAAACTTTATCTGAAACTGAAACTTTAATAGAAACTATATCTAAAGGCTCATTATTTTTTAGTAAATACATTAATTGCGTAGACATATATTGCTAGCCTGTAGTGAGGCTACTATAAAACTTTAAAAAGGAAATAATAAAACTAATCTTTTGTTGACGAGCCAAAGTCAGTCACAAAATATCTAGAAAAATCCTAGTCTACTTTGATTATATTTAATTAAGAGAAACTCTGTTTTAATCGCTAGCTAAGTTTTTGAGGATATCTAGGCATTTAATCTTAAATGATTTAAGAGTTGCTTAAAACTTTTACAACCTACCATTGCATATATACATATATATCTAGCAACCACTTTAAGTTTTAAATTTTATCAAACCCCTCCAAGTCAACGAGAAATATAAAGGATCTTATTTTCATATAGTACATAATATATGAAAATAACATAATATACAATATGGATACATAATATAGCCACCCTGGTATGGATGCTTAAATCTTATATAATGTGGTATACTAAACAATTTGATTAACAAGAGTGTAGAAAAAACGCAGAGATTATGTATGACATATAAGTGTTAAATATTTAATAACTTTTTAATAAAACATTTCTAAAACATATATAACATGTTTGATTCGAAAGGTATTTGTTATAAGATTATTTTTCAGTAAAGATTTATTGTATTTTTTAAATATTAATTCTAATTAATATCTAGAAAAAAAATAAACAATTGTCAAATGTCGAAGTAGAAAGAGGGTCTTCATGCTATTCTTATGCAACAAAAATAAGTTGTACTGTCTGAAGTGGAGGGTAAAATTTTTTACCCTACATTAAAATTTTTAAATAGCTTTGAATGTTGAACTATATTTAAACTGAAATATAGCAGTTAGATAAATCTCTAAATTATACTTACCACCACTAATGCTGTTTTCCAAAATAGGTGGCGCTAAATTTGCATTTCCGAATCTTCGCGTTCTGTACACTAAATTCTGATTAAAGAGATTGAGCACTAAACATAGGAGACTTGACAATAGCGCTATGCCCGTTACAACTGTTGCTAGAGCGGCTAAATCTGATGTCATGGCACTCCAATCTATGGAAAAATTAAAAATTCGTAGACGGGACCGTGACCCCAACTTTCATATACTGGAAGTCATACATTTTATTATATTTCGCATAAAACAAAAGTTGAACTTTTAATTTTGACTGTCGCTTTATATCTCGTCTACTAAACTCTATTAGCACAATACTTGGTTAGGGTAAATTAAATAAAACTGGCGTAACCTATAAAGCGCATACCACAAAAATCGCCTACCCATGAATCAGCCGGTTCCTGTACTTGCATTGCCTTTGACTCACTTTTTCTTGTATTTACCTACGGTACAGACAACTTCATTGTCCGTGTTGCTGCGGCCTGCGGCCGCTCGTGACTCACGTTTGGAAAATTTCTAATAGAGTAGTCTGACGTGCTTTGCACACCAGGCTGCCTTGACCTTTTGAATTTGTCTACGCCCGAATTCGCCAAAACATGAGTCCCTTGGCCCTCGTATTTGCCTAAGACAACTCCGTTGTCCGCTATGTCGCGGCCTGCAGCCGCTCTTGACTCACTTTTGGTACATTTTTAAAAGAGCAGTCTAGCGGCTTCAAATTTTGAATTCGCGTACGCACGAATTCGCCGACCTATAAATGCCCGGTTCTAATATTTACCTAAGAGGCGCACAGCCAAAAAGTTTGAAACTTTTGGTTGAAAGTTTGAGTCGATTTACAACTATTTTTTTCTATCTTTCATAGATTCTGAGATATATCGGAAAGTTTGTTAAACTTTAAACGTGACAATGTCGCGTTTTATTCCACTTGGAGGCATGACACAAATTTCATTTGATGCACAATACAAGGTAGTATATGCGAGTAAAATTTCGGCCTCCTAGTTTAAAACTGAATTTCTAAATAAAATGATCAGTTTGAACCCCGCTCAACATTATAATGTGGACCCGCCACTGATAACAACATTTATTAAATTGCAATAGCACCGTCTGATAGATATGATAAAACGTAAAAAAAATTTTAAAACTGAATTTTCAAAAATAGTGTCAAATTGAACCCCTCACAAAATTATAATGTAGACCCGCTACTTATAACAACATTTATTAAATTACAAAAGCACCCTCTTATAGATATCATGAAACGTAAAATATTTTTTTAAACTGAATTTTTAAATAAAATTATCAGCTTGAACCCTTACCAAAATTATAATGTGGACCCGCCACTAATAAAAATATTATTTTAGTTAGAACATTCCGAATTCCCAAATTGATGTTTCAAATGATTTATCTATGAATTTTCTATAATTTTTCTATAAAATTTAACGAACTCTAAAAAAAACTACCCGGACCTGGTTTTTAGTTCGGCCCTGGTACACTTTTCAGACAATTATTTTTGTAAACCGACCCTGGTAGTATGTAGTTAATTTGATAGAATCTAATTACATTTATTTTTAAATATAGTTACTTTTTTATTGGGGCGGGGATCCAATATAATAGCTTATACGTGTTTATGTAGGAGTAAATAGGTTTTATGCATAAAATCTTGTTACTTTTTAAAATATTATATGGTATCTAAGTACTAACCTACACTAATTTATTTCTATGTATGCACTTGTTTGATAGACTAACGTCTGTCAAATTTATGTATTGTTCAGTAATCATGCGTATCTATATTGATTTCCGGTTATCATAGTAACCAGTGGAGAGTTTTTAAGATATTCGAGGCTATACTTTTGGAGCTATTAGAGTTAGGCCCTCAAATGTGGTTTTATGTTAAACAGAATCACAATGACCCTATAAAAATATCCAAGGTGTTATTAAAAAGTTTTTTGAAATTTTTGTTATTGCTCAAGAATTTAAACTGATATCAAAATATTTAAAAGTACATAGGGTATTATTAAACGGGCTTTTAATATTTTTATATCGCACAAAATCAGTTCAGTATATGTATACAATTATTCGCGCTGGTAAAATTGACGCCTGTTAGTTTTATATATTATATTCTCCACTTTTTAAATATTTATGGGAACTAAGATATTTAAGGTAGTGCAATTTTTTCAAGGTCAACCTACTCTAAACATGTTGCTTTTTTAACTCTTCTAACCACCGTGGTATTAAAGAAATTTAAATTAAAAAAAATTGTTTAACTTGTTTTAGAAACAAAAGGCTTTAAAATTTGTGTAAAAAAGAACATATATCTTAATTTCTGATTGTAGAAAAAAATATTTGAAATAAAACCGAAAAAGCTTTAGATGATGTGCTTATTTAGAACGGTGTTTATTTGAATGTCCCACCTTTTATAGTTTCTCAGACGTTTCTAAAGGTTTTTAAATTTGAAACGTGGCAGCGTGGTGTTCTATTGGAGATAGAGAAATATGACTAATTCTGTTAGATACACAATACAATATACTACATGTGTGCAAAATTTCTGGCTCTTAGCAATAAAACAACTTTTGTGTAAATCAAGAATGACGGCAATAAAATATATAATTAAAAATTTGTTAATTGTAGAAAAACCGTGTGTACCTGTTTACCAAATTTCATTTCGGTGGGTCAAATAATTTAGGAAAACGGTTGGAACATTCACAACCTCATAGGCAGACATTTTTTAAAAACCAATTTTTTTGACTTGAAAACGTGCTTATGAATCTCAGAATCGAACATTTTCATGATTCCTATATGTTTCATATACTTAGATGTACTATATTGTACATATTTATTTACATGTACTACGTACACATGTGGTTTATGACAGATAAGGTGTTGTCGCAGACTTACAACTATGCATTTCTGGATGGGCACGAATTGCGCACTTTTGTAATTAATATTGTTTAATTAATATTGTTTACTCGAACTCGGCATCAACTATTTTGTACTACCCTTTTAAAATACATGAATACGGCACCATTTACTGACCACGACCATAAACAGTTACGTATATTAACTATTGAAAAGAAAAGCCGTGAAAAGAAAAGTGTTTTAACAAGTTATTAGAATATTAAAAAAAATATTTTAGCAAAAACATATGTATTTTTTCATATTAGAATACATGTTAAAATTAATTTGTTACAAAAACGCTTTTCCTGCAAACCGAATTAGGAGGTACTAATCATCTATGTACACACAAAATTGGTACCATTAAACAAATTGTGAATAAACACATATACAAATAAAATCCTGCAGCAATCAGCCAAATTTTCTACCTGTTTTGTTGTCTCGCACTTGCAGGTTACTAACAAAATGTACACAACTAGATCTAAAAATAGATTTTAAGAACCAATTATAATTTACTTACAAGGCAAAAATTCCTTTACATATACCTAAAGAAACAAATTTTCTGAATCCAAATTCAAAAACTTTTCAAAACATTTCACCATACAAAATTGAAGTAGAAGCTAGATCAGAAAAAGTGATTAAAATTGCTGTTATATGTAAAATCCACATTGGTATTTTACCAAAACAAATAATTGTTTCAGGCGTAGAAATTCCAGAACCTTTAGTAAAGTTAGATAGTAATAATTTTGCTTATACAACCATTCGTAATAGTAATAATAAAAATGTAGAATTTAATGTTAACTATCCTATTACTTTAGAACCAATTACTGAAAATGAATTAAATCATATAGATAATTTAAAAATATACAATTTCATAATTTGCAAAATTTAAGGTTAGACCATACTAACAAAGAAGAACGCATGGCAATCGAACTATTGTGCTTCGAGTACAAAGACATATTTCATTCCCCAGTTGTACTTTTAACTGTCACCAGCCAGGTCAAACTTTCAATTAGATTATCCAATCCAAATCCTGTTTACAGAAAATCATATCGTCTACCTCAGATACAAAGAGAAGAAGTTAAAAGACAACTAAATGATCTTTTAGATCAAAATATTATCCGACCATCATGTTTACCATGGTTGTTAACCATGGCCCAGTTATAGTGGTGCCTAAGAAACTAGATCAGAGTGGAATCCCTAAATATAGACTTTGTATAGATTTCAGAGGTTTAAGCAGTCAAACAATAGATGATAAATATCCCATAGAGACAAACTAGGACGTTCACAGTACTATACTACCCTACATCTCGCATCAGGTTATCACTAGATCGAAATGTCACCCGAAGACAGGGAAAAACAGCTTTTAGACTAGAATCAGGTCATTTCGAATATTGTTGAATGCCCTTAGGTTTAAAGAATGCTCCAACAACTTTTCAGAGAGTTAAGGACGATATTCTTAGAGGCATCCAAAACCAAAAACGCTTTACATACTTAGATGACATTAAAATATTTTGAACATCACTTATTGAATTTATAGAAAGGCTTAGAGAAGTTTTCGAGAGACTAAGACAGGATAATTTAAAAATACAGTTAGATAAGAGTGAATTTTTGAAAAGAGAAGTAACATATTTTGGTCACTTTATTACGTGACCTAATCCTTATGAATGATCCAATTTTGCAATATCCCGATTACGAAAAACCATTTATTCTTACAACAGATGCTTCTAATGTAGCTTTAAGCGCAGTATTATCACAAGGTCCATTAGGTAATGATAAGTCCGTAGGTTTCACTTCATGAACTTTAAATGGTGAACCGAGTCAAAATACTCGACAATAGAAAAAGAACCTCTAGCAATAGTTTGGTCCACCAATTACTTCAGAGCATATTTGTACGGATGCAAGTTCTACATTTATACAGACCATAGACCCTTAGTTTGGCTTATGAAATTAAAAGAACCTAACCTAAACCCAAATCTATTGATTCAAATCAATGCAATAGATTTGGATAGCTGGACCTAATTTGGAACATTTATCTTTGATGGTGAGAAAATGTTGTGTATCTATTGTGAAAGTATCTGCATGTAAAATCTGAAGGTTTGGGTGGTGTTTCAGTTAACATTAAAGGAATATGTGGAGGGTTTCTATCGTGTTTAGCCCGTTTACATATTTCACATGAATTTATAAATTTAGTGATTTGTTCTCTCATATTAATGAAATAATATTTGTTAGAAAGGGTTTTCATTGTTTCAACAATTCAACGGTGATTGTTTTACCTTCGTGATAATTTTTAATTACCTGTGTTATTTCGTATTATTCAGCGATAAAAATATGTCTTTTTGGACAGAGGATAATGATTGGAGCATTGTTATTAAATATTTCAACATATATTCCGCTAAAGCCTTTGTATAGTCTGGGTGTATCAAAATTAAAATAATACTTTCTTTTAGAAAGTTAATTATATCTTTTATGTTATTTGTTTTAGAAATTTCGACTAGATATTTATTTTTTTAACTACTTTTATCTGTTTCACTGGTTTGGGGATTTTAAATAAACTGATGTAAAATTGATTTGGGAATTTTTCTATGGCTGGCTTGGATATTTGTATACCTTTCTCTGGTTCTGGATAAATCACTTTCTGTCATATTGTCATAATTTAGATTGATAAGTTCTACAGTCTCAGTAGTTGTTTTTCTCTGTTACGTTGAACTGAATGACTAGTACTTGGTTGAATGTTTATATTTTCTGGAATTAACGGTTGTATTGGTTTTGGAAGTTCTATAGGTATAAAATCGAAATCAGGGTTAAATGGTGATAGAACTGTGTACTGCTATTCAGGGTTTATATCGTATGTTGGGGTTCTTAAACCTCTAGTTAAGTCTTATAAAAGATTTTATTCTGGATCTATGTTATTTAGGATTGAAATTAATTCGTCTTCTATTGCATTGATTTGTATTCTAGAAAGAGCGTATGCATTGGAATTGTACTGACCTTTTTTTATAAACAATCTCGTAATCATTATTTGCAAGTTTTAGTTTCCATCTCATTAATTTAGAGTTAGGAGTAGTTGTAGTTAGTTTCTACGAAAGCAGCCTCCCAGACTTTAGCTTAACTCGTTCTAAAAAAATTATGATGACACGGCCGCCATTTTGGGGTCTAACATAAATAGTTTTTGTGTTTGACAGCTGTCAAATAAAATCCAATATGGCGGATGACAGGGCATTTCCGGTTGTTAAAATTTGGGGGGAAAAAGTTACTAGATTTATTTTAGCGCGAAATTTGAATTTTTCGTATTTGAATTTTTTCGATCCGTCTCGTCGTCGTCGTCGTCGTCGTCGTCGTCGTCGTCGTCGTCGTCGTCGTCGTCGTCGTCGTCGTCATCATCATCATCATCATCATCATCAAAAAGTTACTAGATATATTTTAGCGCGAAATTTGAATTTTTTGTATTTGATTTTTTTCATCCGTCGTCGCCGTAGTCGTCGCCGTAGTCGTCGCCGTCGTCGTCGCCGTCGTCGTCGTCATCGTTGCTGTTCGTAGCGGATGTCGAGATGAGGCGAGATTTATTTGAGCTTATCTAGCTTTGAATAGTTGTCATTTTGAAAATAAAAAAATCAAATCAATATGTCTGATTAGCGCGAAATTTAAACGACCCGAGGGCGGGCGTGGAAGCGTATTTTAAACAGTTATTTTCTAACTAGATACTAGATTAATCACATCATCATTATCATCATCAAATCAATCAAATCATAAAAAAAATCAAATCAATATGTCTGATTAGTGCAAAATTTAAACGGGGCGGATGTGCACTTTAAATGGGTGTTTTCGTAACAAGCTATAGGGGGGGGGGGGAGAAAAGTTACTAGATATATCACTAGATAT
>WYDF02086504.1:0-11004 GCA_009867245.2 Adranes taylori | reverse complement strand
AATTACCCTAGTACCTTTCCATCAGGTCAAATTTTTTTGCAAATTTCAATTTGTGAAAATGTGTTATATATCGAAAAAAATCACAAATATAAGACGTACTGACATATTTAAATACATAGGAAATGCTGACATCTGTCGGTTTATGATGAAAATGGATCATTGACATCATAAACCGACAGGTGGCAGCACTTTCGTCATTAAACGTCTTGTATATTTCAGATGACTGTCAATGTTGACGCAACCGTTTGTACGTATCGTCCGCGACCAAAAGTGTTTGTGTCGGCGGATATACTTTAAAAAGCAAACATAGAGTGTTCGAAATGGCGTCAAGAGGCTGTAAAAAGTATGCAGTTTTCTTTTGTTACATTTGTGGTGAGTTAATGGTGCCAAGACAAAAAAAAAACATAACATCGTTCGTGCGGCAAGTGTATCTCCCGTATTTCGGTGTAAAAGTAGGAGATCAAGGCAATACTTGGGACCCTGCTATGTTTCCTAAACGTGTGTTGAAGCACTGAGACTGTGGTCAAAGGGTGAACAACATTGTTTCAGATTTGGCGTTCGGATGGTCTCGCCTGAACCACAAAATCATGGTAATGATTGTTTGTTACTTCTGTTCAACCCGTGTTCACGGTTTCAATGTAAAGAATAAAAAGAACATCGTCTATCCAAATCTGCCATCGGCTTTACGTCCCGTTCCTCTTGGTCCAGATATACCAACCAGAACATTTACCTGAAGTAGATGGTTCATAAATTGAATCAAGTGAAGAACCATAAAGAAGTGGAGTACGAACCTGGCAATTCTGCTTCACAACCATTTACACAAAATGAACTGAACGATTTGATTTGCTATATCTGACCAAAGAGAATTGCTTGGTTCACGGCTTAAAGATAAGAATTTGCTCATAGCTGGCGTTTCATTTTCCTGGTTCAGCCACAGAGAAAAGATTTTATTCCATACATTTCGGAAGAAGCAGGCTTAATATTCTGCAATGATGTGTGTGGTCTGTTTAAGACATTCAATATTCCGTACGAAAGCACTGATTCGAAAGCACTTTTCATCGATTGGTCGAAACGAAGCCTTAAAATTGTTTTGCTTCACAACGGAAACAGGTCTGCGACACTTATAATGAAGGTATGACAATTTAAAATTTGTTTTCCAGAAAATTAAGTACGACGAAAATTAGTGGATTATGTATAGTGATCTCAAAGTAATATCGATGATACTTGGACCACACGACGGGTACACAAAGTTTCCTTGTTTTTTATGTGAGTGGAAGAGCAGAAACAGGGAAAGTCACTGGTAACAGAAAAATTGGCCACAACGAGCGACATTGGAACCTGGAGTAAGAAATGTGCTCTAAAAACCTCTCATCAAGTCGACAAAAGTTCTCCTTCCACCTCTACAAATTAAAATAGGCTTGATGAAGCAATTTGTACAATTTGAAGCCTTACCAAAAGATAGTAAATGTTGCTAGTACATTTGTAACAAATTTCCAGCCTTGTCAACCGAAAAACTAAAAGAGGGTGTCTTTACGGGTCCGGATATTAGAAAACTTTGCAAAGATGGAAATTTTGAAAAAGAAATTAAAGTTTCTGAAAAAGATGCCTGGGTCGCCTTTAAAGACGTAGTAACCAAGTTTCTGGGCAACAAGAAGGATCCGATACTATGCTGCAGAGGTACCAAAATTTAGGCTGTTCCATGAGTTTCAAGGTTCATTTCATACATTAACATTTGGACTACTTTCCTGAGAATCTGGGTGCTGCTAGTGAAGGGATGAGTGAAAGATTCCATCAGGTTATCAAAGAAAGGAAAACCGTTACCAAGGAAGATGGAATACTACAATGATGACGGACTATTGCTGGATGTTGCACAGAGATGATCCCAGAAGAACACATGCACGGAAAAGTCTGCAACAGAGCATGACTTGTCCAAAGAGACGTCGACACAACGACTAAAATCGTGAGTTTCTATTTTCTATATTCTATTATACATATTATGTTTATTATAAGCCGCAAAATAATACGTTTTATACGAAACAAACCTATTTCACCCGTCATTAAGTCTCATATTGCGATTTGCAAAAAATTCTGAGGTGATTGAAAGAATTAAACAAGAACATGAATATTTGGATCTAAAGGAAATAAAATCGGGAGTGCCCCAAGGGAGTGTCCTAAGCCATACCTTTTATCTGTTATACACTAGTGATATTCCAGAACTAAAGAGAACTATAGTAGCTATGTATGCGGATGACACCGCACTACTAGAAGTAGAGAAGGATCAGGAGTGATTTATTGGGAAACTATAAACAGCCAGAAATGCAATATTTGACTGGACTAAATAATTCTGCGATACTTGACTGGTTGAAATCCATCCATATCACCTTTACAAATAAAATATTAAAAGACCCATCGTCTCTGGACATAAATGGCACTATTTTGCCATATGAAAACACGAATTTAGTCATGACTCTGGACGCCAAATTTAGGTGAAAAGAGCATGTAAAGAAGGAAAAATCGGAATTAGACCTAAAATATAAACAGATATTTGGGCTAATTGGAAGATATTCCGAACTTTCAATCTCCAACAAATTATTGATTTATAAATTGTGTAGGCACAGCGTAACAGAGTGCAGCAAAGCACAGCGTGCGAGAGAAGTGGAGACAGCCAAGAAGGAACTAGAGGATACCAATGAATACATTCTAGTCGATAAGTACATAGATTTAAAATTGGAGATGAAAATTAATGGTTAGTCTTCAAAGACTAGTTTTAATGGCGGGCACACAATGCTATGAAAAAATAGTGTTAAAATTTAATTTAGCCTATATATTATACATTTTATTTTGATGCCAGTAAAGGTTTATATGGACACTTTCTAGCGTCTATATTTATATCAATGCATAAATTAAATAGTCACAAAAATTAATTTTTGTTGCATTAATTAGTAATTTTGTTCATCTATAGGTACCGACACGCTCTGAACGCCAAAGTTCACCCGTTCTCCTAACTAAAGTAAACTGGATGCTGGGCCGCGCCAATTAACATTGGCGCCCAGGATCGAGGTAAAATTTGGTGCTCATAAAAGCTAAATTTAAGGACAATTAGTGTTGCCTGCTCTGCTACTTGCCGCACCCCTTGCACTCCCCGCACCTCTTGCACATTCTGGATGCGCCAATTCATCTACCGTTTTTAGCATGAATTAGTTAAATAATATTTAATCGCATTAAAGCAAAAAAATGCTCTAATCATTAAACAATTATAATAAAAACGGGCTTCATTAAAATGTTCTATAGCAATTTTAAAAAACGAATAATAACCAGCAAAATTATTAAAATATTTTAAAAATGATATCATTTATAAGAATAAAGAAAACTTACCTTGGTCCGTGGACGTTCATCTCCCTGCACGTACTCCCGTTTGCGTATGTCGATCAAGTGTTTTCTGCACACCGCGATATCCGATAACGAAACGACTTTTTATTAAAAACAACGCACATAAGCAAAAAGAAAAGAATAACAGTATAAGAAAACGAGTAAAAAAAAAGCAAAAAAGAAAACCAAATGCCTATTAAGTAAGAAGAGCAACGCACACTTAAGGAACTTACTATATAGAAAAAGATCGCCGAAAAATCCTGCACAATTATTACGTGGACAACGACTAAGCGCTTGATATATTATTATTATTCTTCCATGCGAATGTCCGTCGCGCGAAAGAAGCTTCGTTCTCTCGCCTTTCGGCAACGAAATCAACCGCGGTCCTAAACGCTTGCGTATGCAGGACTAAGTTAAGCCAGCGCGGGCGCTACTACTGCTGCTGCTGAATGCAATCGCAAGCTGCTTCGCAGGAGCTTGCCGTCGACTATTGACGATGCGAAAATGGTACTTTTTCTTAAAATCTTTATAACTTTGAAACGCATCCATAGAATTAATTAAAACTTTATATATTTAATCTATACACTATGAATTAATACTATGCAATTTTTCAGATGCATCTGATTTACAGACTCGAAGATACAGGTGACTAAACTTTGACTTCTTTTGCCGGAGGAAGGATCTTAAATCGGATACGATCGCTTGCTGTTAAGTGTGTTTGGTGGGGGACGTAAAGCATTGATGCGCCGTGCTACACATACAAACCAAAATGGTACGGGCGATATTGTTACACTGCTGCAGTCGTGTACCATGCCGTTGCTGACGGATTATCGTCGCAACAAGGCGACTATTTCAGTGATTGTTTTGTTCGTATGGTATTTTTTGCTGTTTAGTGACGTCGAAGCTAAGGTAAGTTTTTTTTATTTTTCTCGTTATAAATTTTAGTAATTATATTTTTTATTATCTAACTACATATAATAAAATAATATAGAAATATACTGTAGTCACTTTAATGTTTGTGTACTTTCATCCTACGTTCATAAATATTATATGTACAGGGATGGATTTCAGTTCTAACTTAACTCTGATTTAAAATTACATATTTATATTTATTATTTACTTTTATATATAAATATACATGTGTCCAGTACATAGGATTAATGGATTCATGTGACCATTTATTCTTTTTTTTTTCGCTTCAAAACGGGACACCTCTAATTTTAGGTTAAAGGATGTTAGAGTAATCAATATCATTGTTAGGAAAATTAATCTATTTTAAAATAAAATACTTAGATTTGCGACGTTTCGTTCGTCTAATCGGCGAACTTCTTCAGGCTTGTCTAAATTAAATATATATTTTTTTTATGTATTACATTATTATGAAGTTATTAATCTGCTAGAAACTATTACTAGAAAAAAATTTGATGTCACGGACATTTAACAAGAAACACAATGAACCTATATTAACTAAAAGCGTGCGACTGGTGAGAATATGGACATTTAGGAGGGGTTTCATTTTGGAACTTTTCGATTAAATAACAACTCCCCGACAAGGCTAATAATATTCCGTTTCCGAAATTAGAAAGATGATGAAATTCTCTACAACATTTATCTCGACTATTTTTTTAGAAAAAATTATTTCAAAAAGTTTTGATTATGTAATTGTCAATTTATTCGAGAAAAATGTGATTTTCAGCGAACGATTCGTATTTACTAGAAGAAAATTGCTGACATACTCGAGATTTTGACAAATCTGTAGATTTTTTTTTAATTAAAAAATTTGGGCCTTGGAAACGTATGCCAAATATTATCTCCAGCTTCTAATTGACTGAGCGCATCAAGGTTGATATCAGATGATAGACAGAGCCGGCGCGCAGTTATTAAGTGCTCTAGGGCAAGTAATTTTGCGCGCCTCTTCATAAAAAAAATGGTCTGAAATGTGTGGTATGTGTTTTTATTAAAAAAAAAACAAAATTAAGAAAATATTAGAAACAAAATTTATTAATTTATTAACACAAACAAATCTTTTGAAACTTTATTTTTCTTGCCTTTTTGCAAAATCTTTTACTAATTCTCTTAAATTTAGTATTGAAGCTTTGTCACATTCAACTGAAATTGTCTGTAAGTCCACCAATCTATTTTGTCACATTGGACGCAAATAAATTTTAATGAGCTGGGTCATTCCATGTCAAATCAACCAAAAAATTTCAAAATTCAACCTGACCATTTCTGATTTCTATGAAACTTTCTGAGATTATTCTCCTTAGTGAAGTAAATGAGAATATATTTTTAGATTTTTTTATCTTACTAGGTTTTCGTGTAATTAATTTTTAAATTTTGGAAAATGGGTCATTTTTGGGCATGCATTAACCTTTTTAATTCTTGAATTACTCAAGTTCTATTAGGTCTAGATAGATGTTTTATACCTTATTTTAAAGAGAATTTCATAAGGTTTAATATGATATGCTACACATGAGCATGTTTAGTGAAAATATTTTTTTTTGTTTTGAAAAAAACAATTGAATTTTTTTAAGGTGGTGTTTTTCAAAATTTTGAAACAAATATATGTTTCTTACAGTATTACAAGCTTTAAATCCTAAATTTTACAGAGTGGGATCTCAATGGGATCAGGAGATCTCACAAAAATTAGTTTATTTCAAAAAAAATATTTTGTTTAAGTTAGCGCATTTAAATATTTTTCAAAAAAATATATGATCTGTGCAATATTATTAGCTTTCAATTTTTAGATAATTTTCTTTAATTTTCGATAATTCTTTTAATTGTTTGTGTTATGTAATTATTTATTTATAACTAACCTGTCGTAAGCACTATTTGTTAAATTGCATGTCGGCCTTCGGCCATTTTGAAGCGACTGTTGATTGCTGTTGTCATTCGGGATGATAATGTGTCTCTATTAACATTATTTCTTATCTATGTATTTCTTCTTAGTTTTGCTTATATAATCATTTGAGTGAAGCCAGTATGCCAGTTGAACCAGTGGAACCATAGCATACTGGCTGCACTCAAATGATTATATTATATAAGCAAAACGAAGAAGAAATCCATAGATAGGCAACAATCTCAATAGAAACACATAATCATCCCAAATGACAGCAGCAATCAACAGTCACTTCAAAATGGCCGAAGGCCGAAATGTATCGCCAATTTAAGAAACAGTGCTTACGACGAAGTTGGTTATAAATAGATAATTATTTACTAAAAATTTTAATTTTTATGCAAAATAGAAAATAATTATCTAAAAATACTAAGATTGAAAGCTAATAATATTGCGCAGAACATATTTTTTTGAAAAATATTTAAATGCGCCAGCTTAAAAAAATTTGATTCATTTTTTTTAAATAAACTTATTTTTGTGATATCTCTTGATCCCATGGAGATCCCACTCTGTAAATTTTTAAATTTTTGGGTTTAAAGCTTATAAGACTGCAAGGAACATATAATTTTTTCAAAATTAAATCTTTTTCAATTTTTTTTAAATTGTTTTCAAATTTTTTTTTTAATTGTTGCACCAAACATGTTGATGTGTAGCATATCATATTAAACCTTATGAAATTCCCTCCTTTAAAATAAGGTATCCAGCATCTCTCTAGGCCTAATAGAACTTGAGTAATTCAAGAATTAAAAAGTTAATGCATGCCAAAGAATGACTATTTTTCCAAAATTTAAAAATTAATTACACCAAAATCAAATAAGATAAAATAATTCTAAAAATATATTCTTATTTATATCATTGGAGAGAAAAATCCATGCAATTTTCATAAAAATTGAAAATGGTCAGGTTGAGTCACTGGTTGATTTGGCATGGAATGACCCAGCTTCAATTTTGAAAAACGACGCTCACCACTTGCCACCGACACAGGAAGTGTTAAAAATATTCGCAAAGGAACATAAAATTCGGCAGACAATCAACAACTTTTTTTGGATTATAAATGTTAGAAATTCCATTGGTGGAATAGATATTATAAGTCTTCGAGCCGCTGCATAAAGTTCATTAAAGAGATCATTCGTATCAATATCTTTATTAGTATTGTACGTCATGAGCTCTTCAAATTTTTTGCAGTCGAGGAGTAAGTCTGCAGCCGTTTCTTCATTAGTAGTGTATGTATCATACAGGAATCCAAAAAGAGCATTATATTGTTCTAATTGTTGAAACCTTTCTTCCATTGATTGTAAAGCCATGCCTATCAGAGAATGGTAGAAACGTACTTTAAAAATTTCTGATTAGGATCTTGAGGTGCATCGTCTCCAACTTCATATTGAAACTGTCGTTTCTATGGCCTCCTACGAACTTCTGTGTCAAAACTTTTGCTATTTCAACAGCATCAACTACCTGCTCAAATATTTTAGCACGTTTGCATCCTATAAGGTACTTCTTAGTTATTTCCAATTCTTTTGTTGCTGAACTTATATCAGCATCCTTTTCTTGAAGTACTTTGCTCGTAATATTTACTTCAAACATCAAGATATTGTACCATGTAACCAGAGATACCATAAATTTATATTTACAAATTGTATCAACCTTTATTTTATTAGCCTTTGCTTCAATTTTCACGGTATTTCCTGATGGAGTATTCAATTTTGGATCAAGTAGTGAATCATATATTTTGCCAATATTTTACCAGAGAGGCTTCAATGCATTAATCCTGCTCTCCCACCTTGTTTCGCTTAACGGTTTAAGCATGAAATTCAAAATTCGATTGGACGAAACTTGCCAGCGATGGGCAGATGCAGCGAAGAAGTTATAAATTTGTTGAACTAATCCAAAGAAATTGTTGAGTCGAGGCAGCACATCGATGCAGAAGAATCATTGACTACTAAATTCAAAGAATGTGCAGAGCAAGGAACAAATAAGGCTCGTGGGTTTATGTTTAGTATTCTTTTAACACTGTTTTCTTTCCCTTTCACATTACTACCATTCCTGGCCACGACAGTTTTCCATTGGTAATTCCATTTTTGTAAGCTCATCAATTATAGTTTTAATCATAAATGCACCTGTGGTTTTTTCCAGTGGAACAAATCCTAAGAAGCAATGTTCTTTTATTATCACCTCTTCTGTAGATAAATTGACAAATAGTGCAATCACTGTCATCTGTGCAACATGGCTAACGCCTGGACTGCAATCGAAGGTAATTTGGATAGTGTTTAGCCAATTTAATAGACAATAACACTCTAATTTTTGTAGCTTCCGCGTAATTGGAAGAAACTCATTTTGGATTCCTTTTTTCAAGTAATCAACCAGTGTTTCTTGCTTGTTGACTCGACGCAAATGGTCATTCATTACTAGGTTGAACATAACTAAATATTCAATAAACATTAGGAACTTTTCATTACAGCTACTATACAATTCCTCATTTCTTCCACAAAATCACAGGTTTTGTGTGCCAAGTACTAGGATTAAAGCCATTAAACACGTGAAATTAAACGTTTCAATATTTGACGCCAATATTGTTCCTCTTGGTGGATATCATGCTGATTAATATTATCAATGGTTGAGTTTTAAATAAACGCAAATTCAGTTCTCTCTAGGAATGGTAACATTCCAAATGGTGACTAATTCTTTCATGTGAAGACATACTTGCTCTAATGTTCCTCCAGTCTCTAGATACGAACCTTTGCAGAACTGACGTCTTTTTTTTTATGGAAATGTTTACATCAAAATGTATAGCAGTTTACCATAATTTACCGAAATAGACATAGAATGCCAGTTCTGTATATAACACGCCACAGCAGCATAATTGCAATCTCGCAAAGATTGCCAGCGCCAGCGACGAAAAGGAAAACATTAAGCGCTCAGTTGACAGATCTCCCAAACGTCAAAAACAATTTTTGTGTAGCATCGTTATTGTACTATTTTATTTCAGATGCTGGAAAATTAGGAATATTCCCAACTTGCCCGTTGCGCCCATTCTTGAGTTGCACCCTAGGCGGCTGCCTAGTTTGCCATAAAGGTAGGGCCCTGCTGGGTTATTGTAATTCGAACTTGATTGAAATTGCCATATTGAATCGATGTTTTGACATTTTTCTATAATCTGTATGACGTCATTACTTTTCAACTAGTTGAAGTTATTTCAATTACGAAATTGAAGTATTCTATGTCATTTGATTCTATGCATCGCAGCATTTCGTAGAATTCTGACAGCTAGCGCTGCAATAAATCAGAAGTGTCTTTATTGTTGGGTCGATTATTAATTATTGATGAAATTGAGCCAAAAGACGTGGAGAAAAATGCTAGGGATGCATGGATGCTATAAGAAAGGGAAGGAAACCACGTATTAAGTAGGACCAATCCACCACGTACAGTTCTACAAACCTAAAGCTAAAAAACTTTCTATAAGCACCAGCTTTAGGAACTAAAATCAATTTATAAAAAAGTTGAAACTGCTGATGATAGATAATTAAATGAACTAGTCAAAAGGTATAATTAGGTTATGATATAATGGGAAGAAGTGGGTAAAAATGGTCTCAAAGTTTAAGCACCATAAAATCTTTGGTCCAAATGGATCACATTTTAGAGTACATGGAAAGTTTGATGCGATTTCTGTTGCTATCGGCTAAAAGACCATTCTTTTCTTTATTTAGAAAAAAATTACAAATCTTCAATATTAATAAATAAGTGTGTTATCGATTTATTTTTCCGATCTCATTACAGGTGCAAAAATGTATTGCAATGGGCAAAAATAGTTTTACTTTTTCAATGATAAAAGAAAGAAGATAGTAAAATATACCTTTAGCCGTGTTTTAGAACTTGATATGCACTATCTTTTGGCGTACTACTATATTTGTGAAAATCCTCAATTGGAGTTTTTTTTGCAAAAATAATGCATGCTTTAAATCACTTAATAATTAATTACATGGAAAGCAGGCCATATTGAATCAACTTTTTGGAATAACATTTAAAAACAATCTTTTAACACGTTCAGCTTCTAATTCCGACATCAGACATAATTAGGTTTTGGTAAAATGAGAAGAACTGGGTAAAAATAGTCTCAAAGTTTGACCACCATCAAATCTATGCTGCAAGTACTCACACTTTAGAGTACGTGGAAAGCTTGATATGATCAATATTGCTATTGGTTGAAAGAGCATTCGTTTCTTTATTTAGAAAAAAATTACAAATCTTCAATATTTATAAAATAGTTTATTTTGGATTTTTCCAATCACATTGCAGCTGAAGAAAATGCTAATGGAAAATGGGCAAAAATATTTTTACGTTTTCACTGATAAGTCTTAAAAGAAATGAGATAGCAAATTTATCTTTAAACCGGGTTTTAGAATTTATTTGCTCATGAATTTTTGCAAAAATCATGCGTAAGTTCTAGAATTATCATTTAAATCCCTAAGTAATTTATTACATGGAAAGGATGCCATATCGATCAAGTTTTTGGAATTTACATCTAGTGTTAAAATAATTTATAGGTACAGGGATGGATTTCAGTTGGAACTTAACTCCAATTTAAAATTACATACTGACATTTATTATTTAATTGAATATTTGATGTTTCGTAGTTAAACGTCCATGCTGGCGTTCGAGCCGCTCGATTGCTCTTCAAATTGAGCTAACGGGCACTTATTTGAAAAGACAAATAATTTTTAATTTGTATTTGTTTTCCGTAT
>WYDF02086493.1:0-11004 GCA_009867245.2 Adranes taylori | reverse complement strand
ACCCTCTGCGCGCCGGGGGAACACGTGGGGGCCGGTTGCGGGGCGGGCAGGGGCATCACAACGTTTGCCGGGTCTGCTAGTACATATATATATATATATATATATATATATATAAATATAATAGGTTATATATGATAAAAATTATTATCAGAGAAAGAAGAGGAGTAATTAATTAGATGCTAATTTTTCTAACAGGTCATAAAGCTAGGAAACGGAATGGTTTTTTTTTTAGTAAAGACCTCTTAAAAGATCTACACCTCTTAAAAGTTCTCCACACTTCCTCCATACTTGTTTCCTTACTTCAATTTTCAAAGAATTCACAACTGATAAATTAATAATGAAAATAAATTTAAATAATTATCGTAATAATAATAGTAAATACTGCTACTTATTAAGAGCAAACTAATTCTTATGGAAATTGCCATAAGTCAGACAATTGTCAATAATGTTCCTTGTCCCTTTTCTTCTTGTTTCAGCTTTAGTTACAACATTGCATAAAAATAAATGACTTATAATGGGGATTAATATACTCATAATACAATTCTTAAACAATTGTTAAACTATAGTCAATCCATAATTATTAGAATAATAATTAATGTTTAAATGAATATTTCATTTTGAAAGTTTTTTTAACTTGTCAAGGGAGCAGGGGTTCTCAACCTTTCACATGGGTCATTTGGAAAATATAGAAAATCCCTGCGCCTCGCGGGTGGATTTAGGTTTCTTTTTTCCGTAGCTTCTTTCGCCAGTTTACGAGCTGCCTTATTGTTCAAAAATTTCTGTGGCCTCCTTTGGTGACTATTTTCTTGTTTCATACTTTGGGGGGAGCCATGGGTTCTGCCCTCTTTTGCTCAGTAAGGTCCGGTGTATTCACTATTTCGATTATTAATTTGATAGAATGTAATAAAATATTGGAGAATAACTAGGGGTCGAGTTTCGAGCACTTTGCTCAGAGTAAGGTCCGAAGCGTTGACCATTTCGATTACTTATTTTATAGAATGTATTAAGGGTCAATTTTCCACACTCGTTTGCTCATCGTTCGTATACATTCGTGTTGATGAGAATGTAGACAAAATTTTTGGGGGTCCGTTATATTATAAATATTATTTTTAACGCTAGATGTCACTAGCATTCCAAAAGTAACTAGTGTCACGTTGCTAGTTCAAATGTAAGTAGAGTTAAAATAAAAGTAACTAGATTTGTAACTAAAGGTGGGTACACACTTTCCTCTTAAGTCAGTGCGTAATATATAGTGTAGTAGTTGTTGAAAAATTAATACAAAGTCTCCACTGTCTCCACTGTCCCCACTGTCTCCTATCTGAGCAAGTGACGTGATCGATTTATAATTAAAAGGTGGCCAAGTATTTCAAATGTAATTTAGCCTTTTTATGTATAGCCTTTTTAGAAGCTGCTTTGTTTCAGATTTGTTCAGAGTTTGTCACAGCAGTAAAGAAAACAGTGCTATCCGTCCTATTTATTGTCATTTTTAATTCTAGTTTTAACATTTTAATCACATGACTGCCAATAATTGTACCTTTATAAGAATAATCCAACATCTCTCTTCAACGTTTCTTATTATTATTAATAAAATGTAGATGGTATTACTTTTAAGACATATAACAATTTGTTAAGTGAGTTAATTATTTCCAAAACTGCATATTGACGTGTGGTACGTTGAAATTGGCTTTAAAAATGGAAGGTTAGGGAAGATGCTCATTTCTGGCATATGTGACATCCTTCATCAGTACCCTCCGCTTTCACCTCGCATCATTGCGTTCGTTAATGAAAACTAGCGCTCCGAATTTCTATTTTTAAGCGAATCTGAACATCCTAAACGTCAATATGCAGTTTCCGAAATAATCAAGTTACTTAACAAATAGTTATATTTAATAAAAGTAATACATCTACATTTTTAAAACTAAAACCTTTGTGTTTAGCGCATATGGTAATACTAGAAATGTTCTACGTGTGGTCATTTCAAAATAGGCGAACATTAATTGTCTAAGTCCCTAGTTGCATAATACCTAATAGTTTGGATGATATCTCACCCTAATAGATTACCTCGTTGTTGATTAATTATAAACTGCATTAAATTTCATTTGATCAATTTAAAATATAGGCATACAAAAGTATTTTCAAATTGGTGATGCACCGAGAGGAGCGTTAACTGGAATGAACGCAATGATGCGAGGTGAAAGCAGAGCGTACTGATGAAGACTATCACCTACGTCAGAAAAGCTCATCTACCCTTCCTTCCACTTTTTAAGCTAATTTGAACATCCTAAATGTCAATATGCAGTTTTCAATACAATTATCTCACTTAACAAATTTTTATTATAATTCTAGTATGTTTCACCCTATATAAGATTATATTTGTGTATGAGTTTTTTTTCTGTTATATGTGTACTCGTTTCTGCGAGCCCTTTAAATTTATGTAAGTGCACTTTTGTTATTGATTGTGTAGAGGTCGTTAGTGTAGACCTCTATGAAACGCATGTGAGTAAATTATTTTCTTTTTCTCTGTAAAATTCTTTCAGGATGGAATGCCAAGAAATTCATGCTATAGCTACAACTTTTAGGTGATATCTATTACAATCAGTAAAAAATACTGTATCTAAAGTAATACAATACAGGTTTTATGCAAATATAGTGACTATTATTAAATATATCTAATAAGTTTTTTTGTATTGAATTTTTGTTGAATTGAATTTATCTTTTAGTGTTGTATGTTAAATTTCATCAAAATACAATCAGTAGTACATTTTTTTATTTATCTGGAAGCGATAATCCATAATCGAATCGGCTGTGAAAGCGAATTGGGTTTGGGTAGAGCAACAATGATTCTGGAAAAACAATAAGCCCACTAAAATCAATTTGACGAAATAACTAGTTCTTACTTGCGTCAGAGACATGGGCCCTCAGTGGGACTGATATAAGAGGAGTAAGTGCTTTTGAAATGTGGCGCTGGAGGAGTCCACATTTCTTGACACAAAATAGAACAAATCCTAAGACAAGTAAATCAATCACAGCACTCGTACAACACCGTATGTATACCACAATTTCTTCACCTTTTTCGATCATATCACCAGAGCCGACAATCTACGAAATATTTACGGTCCAAATGATCGTCCAACCGAGCGAACAATTCAAGGAATTATCGCGAAAGTGCAGCAATGCTGGCGGTTCGCTTGTTGATCGAGTAGTCCCTGCACGACACCGTACCGTGCGGTCAAGGGAGAATATTGCTGCCGTAGCTGAAGACTCAAACCTCTCGATTCCTCTTCGTGCACAAGGATGTGGGCTTTTTACGACCTCAAATCGCCGAATTTTGCGAAAAGATACATTCGTATAAGATCCAATTATCACAAGAACTGAAACCCCAAAACCACCGAGTTTGTCACACCTTCACTGATTGGGTTCTGGAGCAGTCGGAAGTAGATCCAAATTTTGGCCAAAAAATCATGTTTAGTGATGAAGTACATTTTTCGTGAACGAACAAAATTGCCGCATTTGGGGAGAGTACAATCCACAGCAATATAAAGAAGTCTCCATTGCATGCGGAGAAATTTACTGTTTGGTATGGATTTTGGTCAGGCGGCGTCATTGGGCCATACATCTTCCGAAACAATAATAGCCAGATGGTGACTCTCAATGCCGAGCGTAATCGGGCCATGATAACTGACTTTTTGTAGCCTCATGTGGCCTGGATGACATGTGATTCCAACAAGATGACGCAACGTGTCATATATCGAGCACTACATTGGAATTGTTGCAAGAAAAGTTCCCAGAAAGCATTATTTGCAGAAGAGGCGATGGCTGCCAAGATCGTGCGACATTTTCTCTGGGGTTAAGTCGCTTTTTTATGACAACAAACCAACAACAATTGACCAACTGGGGAACAACACCATTCAAACTATTGGTAAGATCCAAACCGAGTCCTACAAAATTGGACCTCTGGGATCGAGTCCTGTAAACGGATGCCGCACGGGACAGTTGAATGATATTGTTTTTAAAACATAATGCTGTTGATTGTAATTTAATCAGAAATAAAGATTTTCGTTACACACAACTCTTTTTCTTAGTCTCGTGATAAAATTTATATAAAATCATGTAATATCTTAATTTAAGAAATCTTTACTGATTAGTTGGTATTATTTTCAAGTACATTCCATCTTTTGGTTGACGATGAAAAAGGATTGGTATTTTTGGGAATTGATGCTACTGACTATTGCGAGTGCCTAGAATAGCGAGCCTCGTATGAGTAGAATATAAAACAACTTATATGGACATTAAATTGAATCACAATTACATATGGAACTGGAAATGTTCTAAGACTCTTGTTAATTTTATAACATAATTGTAATAATTTTCTCTGAATTTGAAAACATAATATGATAAACGCAATTACTTGGTATTTATAACAATTATTTCTAATTAAACTTACGTGAAATTTATTGCTAAAGTTAATGTTGTGTTTCAATTGGAATTATTTTAAGGTTATATTGTATAAGTTACGTCTTACATGCTTATTGCATCTACTCAATAATTACTATAACTTAACGTGCATAAGCTTGTGCTCATAAATTTTGTAGAAAATAATAATCGCTGCCGTAAATAAACGTTTATAAACAACTACAAAATAAATATGAATGATCTGTTGTTGAAAGCAGTATGCTATAAATTTAATTCTGAGTACCTCTCCTAAACAGAATTTCGCGTTAGAAAACTCGAAACTGTTACCACACAAACAATCGAACAAGTGAACAACAATGTACGGAAAACAAGCAATGGAATTGAGTATGTGTCCACGAAAATAGAGCATGTAAAGTTTACATTTAGCCTGAAGGGTGATTTGCTATAGCCGTTGTATTATGAGGAATTTAGACAGTGTTAAATCCTAAAGAAATATACAAGTTTGATTACAACGTAACATACTTATAAGTTTTAGTTACATTCATTCCATTGACTTGACATACATATTTCCAGAACAGTATTAAGCCATAGGCAGTAAACGTCAGCTACTCTCTTACTATGTTAATTAAATCAGTTTTAGATAAGTCCATTGCGTGTGATTAAGCTTTTTGTGGTGGTAATAATAGTGATAGGTACTGGAAAGGTCCTACCGATAGTTATAGAATTGATCTGATAAAAGCCGGATCTAGGTTATGCGTTTGACCGCTTCTGACAATAAAAAGCATTTTTTATCACATTCTATGACGGCATAAGTGGTTCTCTATTCAGAGTAAAGGTAAGCAAAGGATTGTTAGAGAGTTACCCTCTCACATTTAAAATTCAATAATACAAAAATAGTTTGTAGATGTAGAAGCAAGGTTTCAGGAAATAATAATAATAATAAATGCATTTGTAAGCGAAATCAGTGGTTTTGGGTGCAACTACCTTGCGAGATCAAGTTTCTTGATGTATATGTGTGTGAAAGCTCGCTTCCCCATCAACTTAATGAAATAACGTTCTTTCCCTATGAATGAATGTCTACGGTTGTTCCGTACAAGGCTGTATCAGGCATCTTGCCTCCGCGCGAATGAATTTTGAATATATGTGCAATATTTCCTTTTTTGTATTTAAGTCCTTTCCATTGGATGTTAAACCTCGAAGTTATAACTTCGTTATTAAGTTATATACATTATTGTATTAGATTTCATTAATCGTTTTATATTATACGAGAGGACTATTTACTATGTTAATTAATTAAATGAATTAATTTGCATGGGTTATGTTAATCTGATAACATAATACCAGAGCGCAAGTATCTTGGCGATATAACTAAGCTTTTGGAACGGGGAATTCTACAAAGGCTGCTAAAACACTTAAAGAAAGGCGACAGTTTAAATCATTCGCAATACGAAATTAGTCAAGGACAATCAAATATTAAAATAATAACAACTCACGGGTACAGCAAATAGCACTTGAGAACTGCACTTTAAAAATGTATTCCCTACTGCAACATAAGCTGAGGGTCCAAAACCGATACGGTTATACGTTACAATACTGTGGAGTCTACTTCTTTGTATACGGCGCCGGTATGGACAAGAATAGCCGCTAGGTAGGCATTGGATTGTTACGAAGTAGCATTGTTCTAAGGGCAGATGGACATATGGACTAGTACGTTATGTCGAAACGTGGTGTCTAGTGAAACGCGGGAGCTTCAGATACTAAGTTAGTCAGTTCCCAAAGAAGCATGGTATTTTTGAACAGCATTTCCATCGCATTGGTCAAGGAGAGCATCGCACTGGAAGAGTTGTGATTTCTACAACAGTGGTGAAAAATACGGCATGGAATACACTTCCTTTAGCCTAGAAAGCGACTGTTATCTGATCGCCAATAAGGATTGACCAAGATGAAGTATCGGACCTTTCTTTTTTATACATTGGTGACAGATATTCGGAGTTTAATCCAGTGTAAAGCAATGTGCAATGAGGCTCTTGGTAGCCAAATAGCATTCTCTTTGATAAATGGACTGTGGTAAGCAAAACGGTAAAATAAGTTAGGCAAGAACGAGTTTGGTTCGAAATCCCCACAATAATAATTTAATATCCCAATAAAAAATCGCAGTATTCGACAATTATAAACCCGCCGGTCTATATCCCAACGAGGGCCTATATCCCAATAAGTCAAAAAGAGACAAATATAAATTTTTATAACAATAACAAATAGAAAAATTCTGAAGTGTTTATTGTGCAATTAAATATTTCCTTTACACCCCATGCTTAGCGGCAACAATTTTAATATGGATATACAGAATATAACGTAAACGGTCTACCAGCTGCATGTCGATTTTAAAGCCACATACGGAAGTGTGTCCCGCCAGCAGCTCGACCACGTGATGCAGGAACTTAGTATACCATTGACACTGAGACAGCTTGTATGTATAACAAGCTGTCTCAGTGTCAACGTACATGGTAAACTTTCGGAGCAATTTGATATCTACAATGGTCTCAAAACGAGGAGACTAATTATCAGGTACCCTGTTCAACATCGCATTGGAATCCGTAATGAGGAACCTACCAACAAACTCCCTGAAAGCGCAATATTTAATTGGACATCCCAGAATCGCGTCTTCGCTGACGACATTGCTGTGTTAGCCACATACACCAAGCACCTAAACGAGAATGTACAATCCCTCGAGAACGAAGCTAAGAAAATGGTACTACACATCAAGAAAGAAGAGACAAAATATATGATAAAGTCTAGGAAATCAATCAGATGGCAGACCACTGACAAATTCAATGGTTAGCAAAGGGTCGATACATTTAAGTATATGGAAGGTATCGTAACACACGACAACAAAGTTCCCGACGAACCGGTGCTTCTTTAGCTTCCAAGCTACTTAAGTCTTGTCTCCAAAAAATTACTTTTGGTTTATACAATCATTATCAAGCCAATAGTCTTGTATGAAACCAAAGGTCAGAAACCTGGACTGCCAGGGAAAAAAAGAACCTACTGTGCGCCTGAGAGAGGAAAGTCCTTCGCAAGATTTTTGGTGCTGTAGAAGAGGACCATGAGTGGCGAATAAGAACCTATAAAGAACTTGAAGACCTCTATAATGCTCCACCGATCATGTCAGACATCAAGGCAAGATATCTGACAGAAGATCTATTGACCGCCCTAAACTTAGATGGCTGGAAGACGTAGAGGACGACCTTCGGATGCTAGGAGTCCCAAACTGGAGACAGTTGGCTACTCGGATGGAGAATTGGCAAAAATCTGTAGTAGACAAAGCCCGGGTTCTTAATGGTCTGTTGCACCACCAAAGTGATCAGCATTAATGAATTTCATAAAGCTAAATTATGAGCAATACTTCGAAGGTATTCAATGACTTTTAAATTTTCACGATTTGGACTATGACCTGTTCAATTTCTTGTTCCCTCTCAATATCATCTTTTCTTCGTTTAATTCTCGTCTGGCCCCGGATAATGCATATTTAAGTTTGCTGCTCTTTTTGAAAATTCTCAAATTGATGTTATCATCTGTATAACATCAATTTGAATTTTATCCCATCTCCTGTGCCAAACTTCAACATTATTTCGAGTGCGTGGTACTCCTGTTTCCATGGAGTCGTAAACTGACCATAATGTGGGAGAAAACATGAGATAGCATATATAAGTGAATCATGGATGAAGAGTGTATCGCAAGGTATCTATTATCAGGTTTGGAGTTTGGGTGAAAAAAGAATGATTGCTAGATTTAGATGTGGGAATGAAGAAGATGTTAATAAATATTCCATGAATGAAAAAGAAAGAATGTGCGGGATATGTGGGAAGAAGAAGAAGGATGGATGCAGTGGATGAATGAGTGTGAGGGGATTGATTTGAATGAAAGGGAAAAAAGATTAGGGCAAGACTGGAGAGTAAGTTTGGGTTTAGAAATTATGAAGAGGATTAATAGAAATATATAAGAGGAAGTGAAAGGGAAAAGGGAGATGTATAGTTGGGAAAGGTTAATAATGGTGTTAGTATGGAATTGTGGGGAAAGCACAAAGAGTGGGTGGGGGCGGTACAAGC
Source organism: Adranes taylori (assembly GCA_009867245.2). Classification (NCBI taxonomy): domain Eukaryota; kingdom Metazoa; phylum Arthropoda; class Insecta; order Coleoptera; family Staphylinidae; genus Adranes; species Adranes taylori. The sequence goes on along the minus strand of WYDF02086493.1, from coordinate 2,485 downwards.
GGAATAATTAAAAGGGAGATATGAGTACAGGGAAGAAGTAGAAATGGGTGATAGGATTTATTGAAAGGGGAAAGTGAAGTTAAAAAGTAGTAGGCAAAATTATCGGAAGAAATATGATGGGATCATAAAAGATAGGAGTGCCCTTCTCTTCGAACTAGGAAGATAAATTGTGTTTTGATTTTTTTTAAATAATAAGTTTGTGTTTGTAAATGGGAAAATTTATGTTGTGGCCAGTATGTTAAAGGTAAGGTTGATATGTGTTAATAAAGGTTTATTTTTTTTACATGAGATCAGAGCGTAAAACAGTGCCGTTAAAGTAGAGCCTAATTTTTGCATGCACATGCGTGTTTTCAAACCAAGCAATCACAACATTCGCTTCACATCAAAATTGGGACTTGAGTTGATCAAATGTGTAGGGAATTTCATATGGTCGTAGAAATGCCAAAGCAAATAGGTGCCGCATTAACAAACTAAAATCTGTGCTATAGAGGTATGTAGTTGCTAAGCCAACTTTTCCATCCGCACTGATGAAAATAAACTCATATCTTCTGCCATATTCTGCTGCCAATTTCAAATCGTTGACGATAGGAGCTCCACATCATTTTCAAATTCAATTAATTTCTGTAGCAGTATTTTATATATTTCCTCAATTTTACCAGTTGTTAAAGCATAAACCGAAGGATAAAGTCTGCTATTGGCATGTACAACAGTCCCGTGAATTGAATCTAATTGACAAAATAATGTGGACACTTTTGAAAGTAACATTCATTTGCCAAAAAGCCGATTTTGACAAATGTGTGACATTTGTGGTGAAAAGTAAAATTCTTGTATCGCCAACTCTTATATTTATGGGCAGAAATTGAACACCAGATAGAGTTACTTCTAAATTGTCCGGAATAGTAATCTCATTTAGGTCTTTCGGATCTGTAGGCCTCAGCGCTTTCCGAACATACTTCATTGTTTGTCATAATGCATTTTTTGATGGCATATATTGCACTAAATTTTATTGAAGGGCAACATATTGATTTTGGATTACCTGACAAGGCATTTCTCTGAACTGTTCCGCTTGTATTTTGATTGCCTCAATGCATTTACTAATTGAAGAAGAATGTGCTTCTGGAACATGTTATAATCGCGAACATTTCGATGTTGACTGTACATGAAAATTGTTGTGGGTCTCCTCAAACAATTTAAAGATTTTCATTTTTTGCAACAGCAGTAAAACAGTTCTTCCCGATTCCTTGCTCTCACCATTAAATATCCCCTCATATAAATATTTTGGTCTCGTATCTGCGAAACAATAATTTCGCAGACTTTAGACATTTACTTATTCGAATAAAAGACACAAAATAGAATAAATCTTTTTTCTCTAGTATGAATTTAAATATTTTGCACGCCAACCTTCCTAAGTATTAAAGAGGGGAGGCTTTCTTGGAATAGTACCAAATAATTAAGCACTTTTATAGTATACACCATAAACTAAACTTGGCTGCTTAATTTTATTAAAAGTAATTCCATACAAAACGAATTAAAGAATTACCTATTTCCACGAACCAATGAGCAATTTAAGTCTTAGATTAATACGATTTAAAGAATTTCTTGTTTCTATGAAGTAATAAACAATTTAAATAAAAAACATAACACGAACTTCAATTACCTACAATATCTAACAAGTATAATTAGCAATTTAATAGGCTGTGAGGATTTTACTTTGTCGGGATTTTGATTTGTCGCGATCTTAATATTTGGGATTATAAATGTCGGCATTTTAAGGGCTGACCAGATATTGTAGTTGATTAGGTAACTTTCCTCTCAATGAAGAAAGAAACAAAATAAGTATCTTGGATAGAAAAAAATAATAATAATTAAATAAATATACGAAACCTAATTGATGTTTTATTTTCTGGAAATGTCCGTATTGTAACATTTACTTTTGTGGCAAGGGATTGTGTGAGCTCTGACTGGATAAATAAATTCTACTTCTAGTTAAAACCCATCCAGTCCTACCGGAATCAAAGAGCAAAAGTTACGTTAGGAAGTATATAAAATTTATAAATTATGATCTGGGGGCTGAGGAATATCCATCCATATATAGATAACTACACTCGATAACTAGACAGTAATTATTAGAGCCCTTGCTTGGATAAAGCCAAAGATTTATCCTTACTAAAACAAGTACGGCCCAAGAATTAAATAAATTAACTATAAATTAAACGAACAAGGCTTAAAACACTGTTGATCTACAAGAATAATTTATTATATTGATTACCAAAAATTAAATGGGGTTAATAAAGTTAGGGGAATAGTGAAACAAATACAAGTTTATTTGTATTACATAAGTATTAATTGGAATTCTCATTGGAGTGCTAATTGTTTGTTAGCTTCTTTTGAAATGAAAAATTAGTTAAAATAAACATAATAATTTATCTAAAATAAAAAGAATCAATAGAACGTAAGGTGTTCAGTTCCATTAACCAAAATATTT
>WYDF02086482.1:0-11004 GCA_009867245.2 Adranes taylori | reverse complement strand
CTGTGGTAGTTTTACAGGATTTACAAATATCATGCATGGTTCAGTAAGCTCAATTAGTTGATAAATAACTAAAGCATATTCAATAAGGTTGTCGATTCATCCACTATTACCGACATTTTGCAGTTTTATCCATTATTTTGGAGAACATTTCTAATCTAATTTGCTGTGCAATATGTTCAACAATTCGAATTCTTGTGAATGTAGAATTCAATGATAAACCTAGATCGACACTATTTTTCATTTGAAGTTTTATTATATTTGGTAAGACATTGGTCGATTATTATACACCAAACTATAAACAGAATAAAATTTTTTTGAAGTAGTCAAAATTTCTTTGTCATTTATTTAATCAATTAAATTTGGTAATGTTGGTTTGTTACATTTTTTATTTATATGTATTATCTTGTAATGAGCAAATGATTCGGTATGTTTGAATAATTTTTTCTTCAAAGACGCGCCTCTTGAAGTTTTGGTTTTCTCATTCGGTTCCACAATTATTTCTATCCATTGTGTTGATACGTGACAATAGTTTCTGTTTCACTTTCAAACTTAAATTTTTGTACTTGAAGCAAACTTGACATCCTAATTTACCGTTCTTTTATGTCTAACATATATTAATAAATTTGAATAAGAACTCGATAAATTTTACGCCATCTGTTTCAAGGTCAGCGGTCAAAACGTTAAATCTAATTCAAAATCGTACTTCCCAATAGATGTCGCTTTATATACTAATTTCATGCACTACACATATTATTTTAATATCCATTTTCATTATACCCTCAGTAACCATTAATTACCGTCCTGTAAAGAAACTATATATTTTTGCATTACTTTCTGAACGCTGGAAGATAGATACGAATGTTAATGTTCATTGGCCTGAAATGAGAAGTAAAATTTCAAATTAATTTCTATATATTCATCCCGTGGCGGTATAATATAAACAATGAACTGACAATGTAATGACGATCAGACAAAGACCTACCGATTTCGTACAAAATATAGACATTGTGTGGCGTCGAATTCGTTGCTATATAAAACAAACCCAGATATAACAAATGGCTCGCAAATGATCAAAAAATTTTAAAAAGGGCTCACGAGTGCCCCCTATAGCTCACCACTGGACATACTGCATGGGAGCTGACATCATGTTGAAGATGGATGTGATGATTTTGATTGGCTTCCCTGATTTCATCGACGACTTTTGGGAAACTAATTATTGTACATCAAATAGCATTAATTGCTCTTCAGCTTTCTAATTCAATGGTGCAATATCCCCAATATAAGAAAAAAAAAACCATTAATAATGTGCTTAGAAGTGTTTCGTGAATAAAGGACTGTTAATGCATTCTGTTCAACTGGAAACACTTAACCAGTTAATTTTTGTTTAGTTTCCGACTCGTATATGCAAAATTCGTCATTTATTATGAAGTGGTGAACGGATTTTTACAGTGCCTTTGCCGAATTTCCTTACATAAATTAAATTAACCTTATTTATCTTCGCTCAAATATGCGTGAACTATTTTTTCGTCTCACCTAAATGTTAATGCAAACTGGAATGTGCCTTAATATGAACATATTTTTCGTGAGATCCGACTAGTACAATCCTAAATCTCGATGAAATATAAAAAACCAAATCTTATCCGAGTATTTCAATTATATGGGTTTTGGGTTTGAGAAAATTTCACTATTTCTGTTGGCTTTTGATGTAGAGGTGCTGTAGGAACTGGTTTTATGTACTTCTAATTTGCTATTCACAGCGGCGAAACCAATTTGTTGACTCGCTGAAGGCATGTTTAACAAATGTACAAAACTGCTCGCCGTAGTAGCGCTCCCCGTTTACCGTAGTTAGTTCTCCCCTAAAACTCGTTTATTGTACAGGTATCCGGAAAAAAATAATTAGTAAACGTGACTTTAACGAAAAAGTATAAAATTGTGTCACAATAGATATCTTCATTATTTCTGGTTGAAGGAAATTCCATTAAGTACTTTGTTTATATATAATTTATGAGCTTTTATGTACATTAATTCATTTCATTCATATTGTGTAAAACGCCAACTCATTAAAAAAGGAATACTGATTATAATAAGCCCTCTTCTTCTTAAAAAGGTAGTAGGTAGGTATATATTTTCTTTCTGATGTAGTAATTAAACTCTCACGTTTTATAATTTGCGTTAAAGTCGCGTTAATTACCATCCCGTGTGACTTTTCTAATTACCTGCTCATTCGTTTTCGGGCGCGTTTGCTTACATATTATGGAGAGGATTATAATGATGCATAATTTGTTAATACAGTATTCAACACCTATAAACAGAGAAGGACTTTATTATCAAAAAATAGGATGCGTCCATATAGAGTTAAATTGGTATGAGATCATTAAAATTATATCGCAATAATATACACAATCAGTGTCTTTTAACGACGTTACGCAGAAAACGGCCTATCGATACCTCTCAACAAATATTTTGTAATACTATTTATTAGCATTGTAACCACCCATGCTCTAACACCAAACATTAAAAAAGAAGTTTATTAAAGAATGTGTAAATTGCCTAATAATCAGAATGCATTCTTTTATCCTATATAAACATGTTCTTACCAGGATTCGGCATTGGAAGCAGTTCTTGCGTTATTACCAATCTTAAAATTTAATAATCGAGTGTTTGGTGACTCTTACGAAACCACATCTTTATTTTAGCAATATTTAATATTAAGTTGTTTGATACGATTTTAAACATTTATTTTACCGAATATTTAACCGTATTAGTGCATTCATTATGATCGTGGTGTCATTTACAAAAATGTATTATAAAAATCTGTATTGAAATAAAAAGTTTACAGAATATTACGTAATATAACAGTCAACTAATTAATTAGGTCAAAACACAAATATAAACTAACAATAATAAAGTATCCGAATATAGTAGCTACTCATATAGCAGCTACATTACCATAACTTTTTTTTAAACAGAAATAGATAATTCATGATAAACATATTTTATATAAACATATTTCATGTAGAAATAAACCTAAAAAGAAATAAACATATTTCTTTTTAAAATTCTATAACTTTCTTTTTAAAACAATACAGGCTGCCGACATCTACAATAGAGATAGGCAAAGCGTTCAAAAATTTAGAACCATCGTAAAAGACACGTTGTTCACAAAACGTCAGCTTATGTTTAGGAAATAAGAGCACGCCTCTGTTACTGATTGAATGTGTGTGACTGCGAGCTGTGTACGTACAATACCGATCTTTGTTTAAACCGATAAAGTTATAGATGAAGAAAAGAAACAGCGAACAGTGTTAATATTTTATTGGTTTTGAAGACATGGACATACACAAATCTCATTCAATTTGATGTTATATATGATTCTTATGGCTCTTTTTTGTAAGAGGAAAACTCTCACTAACTGATACAGAAGGATATCCTCTCGAAAACAGATACCATACCTCATAAACCGCTAAAAATTGACATAATACATTGATACCAAAATATATCTACTTCAGTATAGACTTGCAAGTTTTAACGCATAACAATTCTTAGAAAAATTTCCATACACACGTCATATGTATGGGTATTATCATTTTAAGTAGCTATCAACATGGATACCTAAAAATTTAATAACATCATTATCCACTAGATTAGTATCATCATTGACAAAAATATTTAGTTAATAAATAATTGTATAATATTATTTATACAATATAACTTTGTTGATAAATTTAAATGTATTGATTATTATGAACCAGCATTCGATGTTTAGGGATTCCAAAATTGCTTACAAAAATGTAGGGCACAGAGTAGATACATTTCTGGCATTGGTGGAGCCGTTTTCAATACCCCCTAAAAGCATACTGTATCACTACATTGGTCTGCTAAACCAACGTTCTACACATGCAGCAACCGCGACGTATTTAAACAATCTGAAATCCGTTTGCTTGAATATAAATTTGTATAGCTGTATGCCTATAGTCCTTTATTAGATCTTATTTAAATTATAAATGCAGTTTCTAATAATCAACGGTGAGACAATTCAATCAGGTAGCCACTCATCCAAACAATTAGTGATTCATAATTATTTAAATGAGTGGCATTATTAAATAATAGCGGATGATAAATTGTGTAATTTTTGTGAAACCAACAAAAAGGCTCAAGACAACTTGATTTTTGTCTAAGGTCTCCAGAATCCTATTAAAAAATTCCGCGAATGCAGTCTTCATAGAGAAGCTTTGTCTGAACCCATGCTGACAAGGGTTGGGAAAATGCTTTTTGTCAAAGAACGCAACCAGCCTACTATACATAAAGAGAACTTTAAAGAGAGCAAACTCATTGGTCGTTAATTATTCAGACCCTTAGTGTCTCCAAAGGCAACACAAGAACGTGTTTCAATCTATCTGCAAAATACCAGTTTGAAAGAATCAATTACATATATGTGTATGGTCTGATATCAGTGATATCAAAACACATTTTTAAAATAGGATTTGATATTTCGTCATAGCCATAATCAAAATTTTTATTAAAATTATAACAGAAAATAATATGTCAGATTCTATATTTGTTGACAAAAAGACAGTATATCAGAATTATAACAATTTAATTCAAAATGTCAAAGTATATCACAATTCAATTCAAAATTATTTATTTTTATATTCGCATTCATATGAGTGACTTTGCCTGCCTCAGCAAAAAGCTTATTAAAATTTTCACATATAGGCTTTATTTCATTAGAGCTATTTATTTTCGTTATTTTTGAATACATTTGTAGGCATGAGCATTAGTAACAGATTGGAAACATTTAATAATTTCGCGAAAAGCTTATATAATTCTTAGGGAAAACGCTAAATTCTATTGTTAAATGCAAAAAATCACCTATAATTAAAATCTCCCTAAATCCGCCTTTGATGCCAGTAAAGGAATTCTTCAGGATAATTCTAAAGTTTATTACCACCTAAACTTAAAAAAATATTAACGGTTGTTTATTGTGTTTATGAACATTCCTGCTTCTCCTGAAGAGAAATAGCATCAAAGACAAGTACAATCAATCTGAACTAATTTATTTTTAAATAGTTAAAGAAATAGAAGAAAGTGCTAATTAAAATGTATAAATGTTAGCAATATATTTGAAGAACAATTTTATTAAAGTTGTTATAATGTTTTAATAACATTTGACCTAAATTCCTACATGAGCTTGCATATATTTGAGCCATTTAAAATATTACATATTTGGTGCATTCTTTGGTGAAGTTACGAACTGTCACCGCAAAATTCACCAATTTATACACTACTTTTGTATGCGCATAATATATATTCAACAAAAATTGGATAAGAATATTTCGAACATTACATAAAAAATTTAAGTGATAAAATCACATATAATATTTATAAATAAAATGATAATAAATTTGTTGAGAAGTTCCTTTTATTTAAATGAAATCCTTTGGGTAATACCTATTGTAATTTTTATTCCTTAGCAATAAATAATGGCATAAATGATTATTTTATGTCAACCAAATTCAAAAGATTCGTTTATTAAATTTATTTACTAGTATCAGGAACGTATTTGAAGCATTTATAGGAGTTTTTTCGCATCTACTATAGGTTTTAGTTTATCTACTGGGAATTAAATAAGCCCTTCCCAGAATCACATAATAACATATGCGAAAGTCCAGAAAAAAGAACGAAATTAGAAAGAAATAAAGAGGTACATCCAAATTCAAAGTCCTAGACACATGCCTATAGTTCAGCTGATCCTTTAACCGATAGAGAATTTGCTTTAGAAAAGAACATGTACAAAACGACCAATACCAATAATATCTGCTACATGAGCTAACAAATCTCGCACAATATTTTCATCTGTTTATTAAGTTAAAAACATATGCGATGTTGTCAGCTTGCTGTTATACAGTTCTTGAGCTTCCTATTTATTGTTTAATGTGTACTGTGACGACAACCGATACAGTAACGGAGTAGGTTTCATTATGAACGAGGAGGTGACGAGATGTGTATATACCTATATCAGACCATGTTCTACTGCTACAAGTCAGTTCAAAGCCAGTCAATTGAATTTAAATCAGGTATATACACCTGTTGCTGACGCGCCTGATGATCTTGTTGAGCAATTATATGCCGACACTGACAAAGCAAGGTTCTACTATGGCAAATCAGACATAATCATTGTAGTGGGCGATTTCAACGCGAAAGTTGATTGTGGTAAACGCGAAGCTGTGGGCGATTATGGACTGTGTACACCTAATGATCGGGGTGATCGTTTGGTGGAATTTTGTCAAGAAGGAAATCTTATTATTACGAACACATTCTTCAAACTATAGACGGTTATACATATGGATCTCTAAAGCAAACAGAAATGTAAGAAAACAAATGGATTACATCATCATCAACAAACGTTTTAGAAACATCATCAAAAGTGTAAAAACGTACGCAGGGGCAGATGTGTTCACAGATCATAACTTGCTAGCGGCAAAATTGAAGCTTAAATTGAAAAGATGTGTGAAAAGGCGGCAGATACCCCGCACTGATGTGAGAAGACTGCATGACGTGGAGCTTAAAACGTTGGTACAAAATGAAATGAACATTAAACTAAGCAACATGGTGCAACATCAAAGAGGCAACTAACTCTGTTACACATAACAGACTGAAAGCTTCGGGACCAATAAAGCTTAAATCGTGGATGACAGACGAGATACTGCAGAAAATTAGATACACAATCAAAACAGGACATATGGGAATTATTGGGCTTAAAAAATAATTTCTACCCTATTTGAGGGTATTTTAATAGTTTTGGATAAGTTAAAATTTTTGCCATTGGCAATACAGGAGTTTTGGGAAATCTTTGATTGTTTACCTCCAAACTTTCCATTGTGGATGAACCCAGTTACGAGATAAAAATATGGTAAGTGTCAAAATATTATCTTTAGTAATCTGTTATTAATGCGTGATAATTGTTTCCCAAATTCTTTTGTTTAGATTGTACATTTTAAAGTTTTTGTCAACATAACCTAGAAAACAAGTTTTTCGGGGCTACTTTGTACCAAGCCTAGTTTGGACCAAAGTAGCTCCAGCTATCTACAAACATATCTTTTACTACCAAATCTTTTTAGTAAATGTTTTTAGTAACATTTTTTTATATGCTACTGTTGTAAAATATTATGTTCGCTGTTTTTGTTCCAGTTACACAATGATGAGCCAAGTGAACCACAAGAGAAAGCCAAGTTCGAGAGAGTAAGCGGATTATAGTGCTGAGACCTTGGAAGCTTGTTTGGAGGACATAAAAAGTAGAGTAAAAACACAACGATGTGCAAGACAGTATTACAATGTACATAGAAGCACAATATTAAATAAGCTTAAAACCGGCAAAAAAACATGGCCATCCGACAGTCCTTACTCAAGTAGAAGAACAGACGTTTGAGGCTCATATTGACTGAATTTGGATTTACCATAACTGATCTCGATTTGAGATATTCAATCAAATGCTCTCTTATCATTTGGAAAAGGGGGCAGAAGGACGTTGAGCGCATTATGGAATCAACCAAATCTTGTACCTCCTTGATGTTTTATGCAAATGGTTCTGGAGAGATGATATTACCCTATGTGGTTAACATGTCCGAGCAACTGTGGCCGACATGGACCGAAGGCGGCCCTGCGGGTTGCAGATACAACAGGACAAAAAGTGGCTGGTTCGACATGGGGACGTTCAAAGGTTGGCTCCTTACGAAGGTATGATCACCTTACTTCCTCGGTTGAAAATGCTATCTGATATCGTTGTGATAGGTGATTGCTTAAGTTCCCATATCAACTTAGAAGTTTCAAAAGTTTGCGAGGAAAACAATATAAGGTTTGTTTACCTGCCACCAAACTGTACGCACCTCACCCAACTTATGAATGTGATCTACTATGGCCCCATGAAAAGAGAATGGCGTAAGATATAGACTTTATGGAAAGAAGCAAATAAATCAATAACAAGCTTGCTCAAGGATGAATTTTCTAAACTATTAAAACAGCTGGTTGCTTGTTTGTATGTAGAGAAGAAGAGAAACATCTGGATTGAAAAAAACAGGTACCATACCTTTTGACAGAACCAAAGTACTGGAGCGCTTGCCTCAACTTAACTTAAGCAGCCCTATGGAAAGACTGATAGGAGACAGTTTCATGGAAACCTTGCGGAAAAAAGGAAGTAAGTGACAAAAAGTAGGCCTACTATGAAAAGTAAGTTGGATGTTCCAGTTGGAAAAAGTATTTGTACGAAGTTGTTTGATGAGTCAAGCGCAAATGAAATGGACTTTGAAGGCGCATCAATAATGAATCAGAAAACTATAGTTCTTATAGCCTCCATGATAACAGTGCTTCTGATGACAGCTCGCACTTTTCTGTAACCGGAAATGAATCTGATGTTGGTACCATTGAGCCTATTCAAGAAACACTACGGGTACCGGAACCAGAATCTCTAAAACTTAACTTAGAAGAAGCTGACTTTGTCATTCTAACGTATGAAGGAAAGGACTATCCGGGTTTGGTAACAAACCTGCCGAATGGAGAAGAGTTAGGTCTTACAGTAGGTTGCATGAGCAAAACCAAAAAGTCCTGGAAGTGGCCCAACAACATGGATGTTCCTGTTTACGAGTGGACTGACATTAAGAAAAAGGGATTTGTTTTTTACGTTGAAATATGTAAATAAAAACTGTGTTTGCTAATTTGCAGTGTAATTTCATTAGCAGATTCTTGGGCAAGAGGTTACAATAGTTCAACTAGTAAATTGTATTTAATTTCCATAAAAATAAGGGGTGGTTCAAAGAAACTCCAAGTAAGGGTTACTTTGTTCTAAAATCTAAAAATAGTAAAAAAAATTAAAAAAGGAGAAATTTGTTTTAAAATATGTACAGTTTACTTCATTATACTATTTTAATTGCTTAAAACCTAATTTCGACATTGAAAGTCTATTTATTATATTTTTTATTAGCGAATATGTAAGTGAAAACATGAAAGGGTGGCTCAAGCTAGACGGTATTTAAAGTATTGAACGAAAGTGAGTATCATAAATGTCTATTTGTTTACTGATAAACAATTATGATAAAAGAGTGTTGTGTTCCCGGTTGTTCCAGCAACTGTAATAGTAAACTTAAAAAACCGTCATATGTTTTTTCTTTTCAAAAAATTCAAAGTTAACGGCAATGTTGACAAAATATCATGGTGCATTCTTTGGGGAAGTTACGAAGCGACACTGGTTAGTTCGCCACTTTATACAATAGTTTTATAATACATAAGTTAGTGAAATCTAAGCCTTAAAAATCTGCAAAACTTGAATTAAAATATTTACAACGTTAGGTAAAAAATTTGGTGGTGTGATCACAAAAGTTTAGTGATAAGTGTTTTTTCTTTGCCAAAAAATATAAATTTCACGATAATGTTGACTTACAAAATTCCACTTCTTCGAATAGTAGTTATTTCAAATCTCGTATAATATCCTGAATTAAAAATCCGATTAAAGCATATGAGGAAATTCATTTTTTGTTTGATACTATTCACATATTTAAATCAATTAAAATTTTCCAATGTCTGAATAAAATTTGATCTAAATTCGTACATGAGCTTGTAATTATTTGAGTAATTTTGTATAAAACATTATATATTTTGGTGCATTCTTTGGGGAACTACGAACTGACACTGGATAGTTCGCCAATTTATACAATAGTTTTATAATAGGTATGTTAGTGAAATTTAAGCCTTAAAATTCTACAAAAATTGAATTAAACTATTTACAACTTTAGGTACAAAAATTATTTATTTTGTCAAACAAACATAATATTTATTTACACCCAAAAGACGCAAAATATTTATGTAAAAACGTAAATATTTATTTAAACAAAGATCCAGGCCCTGAAAACAATGTATGGGAATTGCTTAGAACATAAATTTTCTCGGTGTCAGCTTGCACCAATATGGATTCATTTCCATCGTCACACTGGATAATGTTTTACTGAATTTTTTCTATTGGAAGATAGTTTATATGCAACAACTTAAATCAAATAACCTTGTTAAGAACCCTAAAGAAAATAATTCGTAGTTCAGTAGAACTTTTGATGATAAAAGTATTTGCCATTGAACTGGATTAAATTTCTGAACTTGGATTAAGTAGACAAAATAAAATACTTTTGCTATTTATTCATTTTAGTGAAGTGGTTTTTATTACCCACACATTTGATCGAAATATATCGAGTACAGTTGTTCCCTTTTTTTTTAAAAAAATGTAGGTCCATAAATCGTTACACATGAATCATTAAATACATGGGTAGTACAACAACATTTTTTGATGGAGATTTAGTGGTTTCCCTGACTTAAGTAGAAAATAGCTAAAGTAGAAAATTAGAAAATAGTTTAGTTTACTGCAAACATGGTACTATTTACCAGTAACTGTGCAGTCTCCACAAGGATGGTCTTGGAGCAAGCAAAAAGGATTGTAAGAGAAATGTAAGAAAGTACAGAAGAAACTGAGGAAGCAAAAGACTTCAAAACAACACGCAAATGAGGAAAAGCACTAAACTTGTTTAAGAAATGAGGAAAATATTGCGTAGGCCTTTGGAACGAGCTGATTCAAAAATCTGACACCTACCGGAAGTGTCAAGGCAGCAACAATAGAAGTTAGCAAGTGGTAATGAAAACAACTATGATGACAACGATGATAACGTGCTGGATATTGGTGATGACAGTGACGATGTAGTGACTGTGATCCCTGATGGCACTGATGAAGAATCCGCAGCCTCTAATGAATAATATTATAAGTTTGAAGTTTCTTACAATAAATTCGGTTTTTTTACTCATAATCTAGAAATAGGGTTTCAAAAAAATTAAGGGTTGTTATACACGGAAAAATATGGTAATTTCATTTTATACTGAACTGATGATTTAAGAATTTTATAACGACGAATTAGATTGAAAATAAGAAAGGATAAAAATATAAGATATACAATCCTACTAATCAACCCGATT
>WYDF02086460.1:0-11004 GCA_009867245.2 Adranes taylori | reverse complement strand
CATTATCTTGCTCTCATGACTGATCAAAGCAATTAGTCGATATTTACTACAGTCGGTCGTGGATCCTTTCTTAGGAAATGGCAGTACTAATAAGCTAGACCAGTCCTCGGGCCAGGAGCATGTTTCCCATATACTTTGGCATAAATGACGTATATTGTTTTGACCTCTTACATCAAGGGCATTTAAGACTTCCGCTGGCAGTCTATCGATCCCTGTTGCCTTTCTATTTTTAAGTTTCCTAATGAAATATGAATTTTTATCCCTTCTAGAGTTGGTTTGGATTTCTCTGTTTAAGAGCCTGTAGCGTTCTAAGTCGTTTCTATCATTCATTCCTGTCAACTTGATTGCGCATCTATTTGAGATTAAGTTCAATGTTTCGGTTGAAAGTCATTGCTGTTTAGCGCTGATCTATGTTTCTGGTGGTACTTGTTGAATTGTTTCATATGTAGCTTCTTTCAAAGTCCCCCATATCTCATTTGAACTCATGCTCATAACATCGGGCATATGTGGTTCCATTTTGGATAAAATATCATTTTTAAAAGGTGATTGGCTCTCGATTCTGAGATTTGGAAGATGTTTTATTTTGTTTCTCTTGTTTGAGTTTGATTGTAAACTCCAGCATTAGCAACTGACGATCGGTACCACAGTCAGCAAATGGCAGAGTTTTCGAATTTTTGATAGATGATCGCCAGCGCTGTCGAATCAGGATACAGTCAATTTGATTTCTATATTTTTCATCAGGGGATCGCCAAGTATATAGCCTACGTTTGTGTTGATTAAATACGGTGTTGGAGATTGTAAAGTCATTGTCTATGCATAATTGGATCAGATGTTCGCCCAATCCATATTTTCCTAACACCGTTTTGATATGGTTGTCATTCATTATGATTCCAACTTTGGCATTGTAGTCTCCCTTCAGGATAAGTATTTCTTTACTGGGAATTTATTAGTAGATGTTTCAACTGTTCTATAGAAATCTTCTGTTATCTCTTCATCAGCTTCTGATGTGGGGGCATATACTTGTATGATATTAATAATGGATGGTTGAGAATTTATTCTAATTGAGATCATTCGTTCATTAATTGTTTGATATCCTATAACTGATTCGTTTATTCTGTTCGATACCATGAAGCCAACTCCATGAAATATTCTGTCTTCTGTTCCGTACTATACGGTCTATACGATCTGACCGTATATGTACTTTAAGGTCAGAATAGTAGATCGTATAATTATACGACATAAAACCCAATATGACTATTCCCAAATTGAGTGAACGCAAAAATATATTTGTGGTGAATCAATGATTCAAATTAAAAGTATTACTTTGTGGGAAACCAATTTAATAATCAATTACTTTTAAACATTTAATTATAGCAGGTTTTAATAAGAAATGTACGTATTTTAAATTCAATGTATAAATATTTTATCTTAATGGTGAAATTATTTGTTGAAATTTGGCTAAGTAGCCGAACAAATTTTTGGTATTTAATTTAAATGGTATTATAAAATTGTTTTACACCTACCATTACAAGCGTTAATGAGGTATCTCAGGTGAATGATATTCTCCAATAATTAAGTGAAACCAAATTTTTTTTGAAGCATATTTAAAATTTTATCTCTAATTTTGTTGTAACTTTTAAATCCCTGATGATCTTAATCCAGCTCTTTACAAATATTTTAGCAAGTATAGCTCCCAAATGAATTCCAGCTAGAGGGAGGCACTTTTCGCCGTACTAAAAATTTATGACACGTTGTTGGATTTATTCAAAGACTAACTACCTACGTGATGACAAACCCAAACTCTAATAATTTAGATAATGCCCCTCCTCGAGCCTTCTCTTAGGTAGCCTTATCTCTTATACTCGTCAACTTATTTTATATTATAAGAGTATTTGAACAGAGAGACGACAGATAAGAACAACCACATGTAGACCCTAGCTTACTAAGCGATAGGTACTCTGTGTTTAAGGTTATGTTTTATTCTTCTAATATTTATTTTACGTAGACCTTCTTTAGCCCTAGCATTACCGTGACCTATATCCAACGTTATGTTTTTTCGGAACTAAGTATTTTTGGAACAGATATTTTCAGATATCAATGGTTGGTAATGTAGATCCCTGAATTACTGGTTTCTACTTTTAATGATTCGCTTTAATGATGTGATGCACTTCCACTGTATTCATGTACTTCTAGTATCGTATCCCCTCTCTATCCCTTCTCTGCATGTATGTAATCTGCTTACCCTTTATGTATAATCCATCGTACACTCTCTCTGTTGGGCTCCAATTTACCCTCTCTGACTCTCCGTGATATGTCCGGGGTAGTTTAAACTCTCTCGGACCCCTCATGGGGCGCTTGGGTCCCAAAAATTGAAGCGTAGCTTCCAAAACTCGTATTTGCACAGTGCTACGATCATCCCTTAATCCTAATTAATACATTTTGGTCTATTTTAGTTATTACGCGCACATGTTGAAATGACACTGTTTAAAATTTAAGTCTGATAAATCTAAAATTGTAATAATTTCAAACATGAATAAAATTCACACGTATAATGAATCAGCAAAAGTCTTATCTCTTTCAAAAACAATAACTTATTGTTTAAACGGTAACCTATTACTTATAATTTCTTATAAATGTTTCCACCTTTTTGGACAAAATAAATCATAAGTCAATGATCTTATTGTTAAAAGTTTTATCTTTCGAAATAAATGAAGTGTCGAATAAAATTATACAAAAAGTTTTTGTCGTTCAAAATAAATAAAAACCCTTTTGTTATACGGCCAACTATCTATATATTTAATTTTCTGTCTTAATATTAAATTTTGTGTAAATAAACTACTACAATTATATACATATGAAATTTGATATGTCAGTCAAATCCTCGCTCAGTTGTTTATCCTAAAAATTTGTTTCTTTGTCAGCACGCGTTTTCATTTTTTAAATGTCGTTGCTTATAATTAAAATTTATTGAAATAAAGACTTTTAATATTCTTTATATGAAAATGGTTTAATATTCTTTATATGAAAATGATTTTCATTGTTTTCAAAATAAATAGGCCATGAGTACCATTTTCAAAATTCTAACTAAAAATCATTCCGATCTCATAAATCCAATAATTCAAATGGATTTATTACATATTTATTCCACACATCAAATTGACTTAAAAATATAAGTGTTTCGATTCAATTCATAGTACATCTTCAGTTCAAATTTCAGTATCACAAGAAACAGATTCAGTTCAAATTTCAATATCACAGCTGTTAGAAAACAGATTCCAGTGGTAGGAAAATAGATTCAATTACTAGGTAACATCTCATAATAGTATAATGAATATCTTCAGACGCTTTCAGTCAAGTCAAGATCTAAGATTTTCGTTTCTATATAGATGGATATGTAAAATTTTCAATGACAACGAAGTTTCTGTACAAGTCATAGTACATCTTCAGTTCAAATTTCAATATCACAACGTTTCAATTCAATTTTAATGATCGGAACTTACTATTACAATGGAAAATAGAATCAATTAATATTAGCTCATATAATAATTCACATAGATCCAAACTCAAAGAGATACAGGATCCAGCTGTTAGAAAACAAATTCCAGTGGTAGGAAAATCGATTCAATGAATAGCATACATCTTATAAGATTATAATGCATATCTTCAGATGATTTTAGTCAAGTCAAGATCTAAGATTAACGTTTCGATATAGATGAACATGTAAAATTTTCAATGACAACGAGGTTGCGATTCAATTCGTAGTACATCTTCAGTTCAAATTTCCAGATCACAACGTTTAAATTCAATTTTAATGATCGGAACTTAGTATTACAATGGGAAATACAGTGAAGCAGTGAGCGAAATAGAATCAATGAATATTATATAGCTCATATAATAATTCAAATAGATCCAAACTCATAGAGATACAGGATCAGCTGTTAGAAAACAGATTCCAATGGTAGGAAAATAGATTCAATTCATAGCAAACATCTCATAAGAGTATAATGAATATCTTCACGCGATTTTAGTCTAGTCAAAATCTATGATTAACGTTTCTATATACATGTATATGTAACATTTTCAATGACAACGAGGTTTAGATTCAATTCATAGTAGTTCAGTTCAAATTTCAATATCACAACGTTTCAATTCAATTTTAATGATCGGAACTTAGTATTACAATGGGAAATAAGGTGAAGCAGTGAGAGAAATAGATTCATTTAATATTAGATTGCTCATATAACAATTCAAATAGATGCTCATATAACAATTCAAACTCATAGAGATAGGCAATGTGTGTGGTGTGTGCGTGGTTGTATGTAAGCTTGTGTGTGTGCTGTGTATGTTGTGTGTGTGTGATGTGTTTGGTGGATGTGTGTGTATGTTAATGTGTACGGTTATCAAACCAATTATATATTACCAATTTCAGGTGTTTAATTTTTAACTGATAGATATAAAAAATAGTTATATATTAGTGAAGTGTAACGAGACCTTGTATACAATACGGGGTTATATTGAAAGGAAATATATAGATCTATGCACTGGAGAATGAGACCGTTTGTAACACAGACGCTTGAGTAAATGGATCCTTATAAATAAAACCAATGATTTAAGATAATTAGTATTTATTTTACATATACATAATATTTACAATATATAATAATTGCTAACATTTTATTTTCAAATGTATAGTTTCGGTTTAAATTAAGTACAATCTAAATTCCTACATTCTAAGCAATGACTTTTCGGACACGGTATGACATGGCTGCGACCAATATTATAATGGTCATAATATTTTAAATTACCAATACATTTTCGATCTTGAGTTATGGATTTCAGTAATAATTCCCAAAATATTACAAGTTGTTTGTACGTGGATCGTGTTCTTATTAAAAATTCAGGAATAAACTGAATTTGATGAGGCTCCAGACATTCAGCCTCTAACGCATCAGTACTATTTGTAACATTTCGAAACAAATCTTCTGAATAAATTTCTTGTAAAATTAAATTGTTTTACAGAGTTGTTCAATATTTTTTTGGCAACCGGAAATATCCTGTCATCTGCCATCTTAGATTTTCAAATGACACCTGTCAAACGCAATACCTATTATAAAATACCGGGAAAATACCACTCCGCCGAACGGGTACCGTTGTAAAGCGACTTTGGAACACCTCTTTGGCGGGTGGGTAGAAAGGACGGTCTGCAACTACTGTCCTCGCAATAATACTTCAAAAAATTTGTAAGAATATTGACAACAATATTAATATATCATAATATTTCCAAATATATTTTCACAATAATACGCCAAAAATTATTTTCGACATACAAATCAGTTATTACAAAAAGATATCTGTCAACTTAATTGCTGATATTCGTCTCAATATTTCAAAAAATATTTGATCATAACGTCCGTTCCCACAAATCTATTAATATCAAACATGACAAAATAATGGATTGGTTAATCCATTATTTTGGTTAATCCAACACTCCGCATAAAATTAATTTCACATAAATCTGATATCCGTACAATTAAAATCCACAACTAAAATCCTAACCCCCAAATCTTAAAATATCCTCTAAACAATATTATCCCTCACTCATTACAACCCCTGACATAAATATCCCTGATGAAGTACGATATCTAATCATATACCATATTGCCCATTAGAAATATAGCCCTATATATCTCTGAAGCAAATTTGGCCTTTCTACATCAATTTAAAATCTTGTATGTTTAACTTTAAAAGTAAAAGGAAATCTGCCTTGAGGAGGGTACAGAAGTTCACGATGTAGTGTCTCTAAACTCCAGTACAATAAATCAAAAGGCAAGTAAAAACTGATGTATACTAAGGTTTGCACCACTAGAAATTGTACATTTTCATCAAAATGCTCAAAATCTCATCAATTATTTAAAAAAAGTCTGTCGTGAGGCGATGTAAAAATCTGCATTAACAAGTTTCAAAATTTCAAAACTCAGGTGCGTTAATTTAACATGCTCACAGAAGGTAGACACCATTAGCATTAAGTCAAAATAGTCAAAGGGTATACATTTAAAATTTACTTAAAAATATCGAGGAAAACCCCAAATCGTAGAATTACGTTAAAAAATTACGTATGACCGAACTGTTGTACTATATTTATTATTAATTGATTTCCTTTCACGAATTTTAGTTCATAGCTAAGCCGACCGTTATACTGCTTAAATCACTTACGTCAGTAATCACAAAAAAGATTGAGAGCACAAATTTCATTATATTATCTTATCAACGTCCGAAGCAAATGCAAAAATAATCAATAAGAAATTTAGAAGGTTTCAGTGACAAATTGATGAGATAGTAGTAGCTAGTTGAGCAAGTGTTCAAAGTGACCACCATCTGCTGTTAAACAATAAGCCAAATGACATAAAAAGCTGCCACAGCATTCATAATAAATTCAGGATTCAATTCACCGCATATGGTTCGAATGCGAGTTTTGAGCACGTTTAGATTTTGTATTTGCACTACGCAGGAATAATTTCATTCCTCAACAAGTCCAGAAATTTGTCGGATGTGAGATTTCCATCAATAACAAATGGGCCAATGAGTATGTCATTAATTATTCCAATCCACACTTTTACTTTAGGAGCGTTAAGTGATCACCATCTACTGTTAAACAATAAGCCAAATCATCATAAAAAGCTCAGCATTCCCAATAAATTCAGGATTCAGTTCACCGCATGTGGTTCGAATGCGATTTTTGAGAACATTTAGATTTTGTATTTGCACTACGCAGGAATAATTTCATTCCTCAACAAGTCCAGAAATTTGTCGGATGTGAGATTTCCATTAATAACAAATGGGCCAATGAGTATGTCATTAATTATTCCAATCCACACTTTTACTTTAGCACTTTCGCATCGTTAAGTGACCACCAGCTAGCTACTGTTAAACAATAAGCCAAATCATCATAAAAAGCTTGTACAGCATTTCTAATAAATTCAGGATTCAATTCACCACATGTGGTTAGAATGTGATTTTTGAGCACGTTTAGATTTAGTATTTGCACTACTGCAGGAATAATTTCATTCCTTAGCAAGTCCAGAAATTTGTCGAATGTGAGATTTCCATCAATAAAAAATGGACCAATGAGTATGTCATTAATTATTCCAATCCATGCATTTAATTAATGACATACTGACATATTTCATTAAATCTAATTTTATTATTTTTTCTGTCTTTACAGGAATCTGATCTAACTATATCAAATAAAATTGACTATGAACCACCAAATATAATTGACTATGAACCAGCCAAATATAATATAATGACTAAATATGTCATTTCATGACTGATTCATCCGCAGAAACAACATTAAGTGGAATCGAATTCGATGAAACTAGTGAATTATGAGAGAGAGAGAGAAAAAAACTCAACTATGAAACGGAAAATTCACCGAAGTAATAAACGAATGAACTCATTGAAGGGCATGCTGCAACTACTGAAGAAGAAAGGATTGCGTAATGAGGGATTGAAAAGTACATTAAGTAGGAACTTGCATTCTCTTCCTATTGAGCTGTATGAAAATGAAGTAACCAAATTGAAAAAGTGTAAATCGTCTTATTGTCATAACAGGGCCGTAGCTACCGGTGTTCAAATGTGTTCTGACGGGCCCAGGCTCGCAGGGGAGGGGGGCGGGACGGCTCTTGCTTAAATTTACACATTCATAGAGGCTGCGAACTGTATATTATAAAATATGTGTATAGTTAGTGTAGAATATAATAATATAAAAATTCGTGGACGTGATCTCCACCACAAGTCCTACGTTTTGTTTTATCTTGGATAAAACAAAAGTTGAATCTTTTACTTTTGAATTGCACCTTATAACTCTTTTTAATTAAATTCAAAAATTAATCTAACCTATAAATCGTCTTCCCAGGAATCCCTCCATCCCCATGTTTGGCTCTTGACCACTTTTCTTAGTATTTGCCTACGGCGCGGACAGCTTTTTGGCGTCCAAAACGCCACTGCCATTTTGGAGTCATTTCTTCCCGCGTCCATTTTGTGCAAAATTGACGCATGTTCCCCAAGTTTTATTTTTTTAACTTTCATAGGAATTGAGATATTTAATGTAGTAGAATAGCCGTTTTCGAGAAAATGGATCGCAAATTTTACAAAACAAAAAACAACCTGTAAATACGTCAAGTTGTAAATTTACAAAAAAAAATTTCAAATAAAATTGAATGAGCTTTTGATATCCTATACAATAAAGTTTATTCAAGTATACTGTCTTTTATAGGCGCATAGTACAAGATACTATATGCGACCAAATTTTCAGTGTTCTAGTTTAAAAACTGAATTTCTGATTAAATTGATCATTTTGAACATCTCAGAAAATTATAGTGTGCACCCGCCACTGATAACAACATTTATTCAATTGCGAAAACACAGTCGATAGGTCTAATAGTACGTAAAATATTTTTTCCTGTAACTTTGCAAATATGTGCTATTATTTAGGCCTTACATGTATATATGACTTGAATATATATAAGTTGCAAAATTTTCAGTTATTAAGGGTCATATCTCTGAAATGATAAGAGATAGACCCTTCATTTGTGGTATCATTTTAAATAGAATTAGAAATGCTATCGAAATGTATAAAAATATAGAGGATGTTAGTAAAAAGTTTTTTGAAAAAAAATTTATAGCTCAAAATCGGTTCAGTATATTCAGTTGTTTGTATTGGTACAACTGAGGTTTCTTAGGCATACAAATGCTCCCCGTATAACTTTTTTCCTACTTTCATACGAAGCGAGATATGTAGGACAAAAAAAAATTTCAAGGTCAAATTAACCCGATACTAAGTCGTCCGTTTTTTTTTTAAACTCACTTAATGCCTTACATATTAAAGGTTCTTTCGATATAAGAAATAAAAAAAAAATCCTACGAAACTTTTCGAGAAAGTGGACCGCAAAATTAAAAAAAAATAGCCTGTGTATATGTTAAATTGTGATTGTAGAAAAATATGTTTCAAATAAAATCGAAGGAGCTGTAGATAGATTATAAAATAAAGTTTATTCTAAGGTCCTATCTTTTATAGTTTTAAAGATATATTGAAAAATATTTTCAAACTTTGAACGTGGCAAATTCACGTTGTGTACAAGACAGAGATATCGGACTTCCTTTGTTCGGCGCATATTACGAGCCACTATATGCGTGCAAAATTTCAGCTTCCTAGTTTAAAAACTGTATTTTTTGTGAAAAAAAATGGCGCATTTCCGTCACATTGGATTTATAAAAAAAAATTAAAATTATTTGCTGAACACTTATGTGTACCTGTGTACCAAATTTCATGCAAATCGGTCCAATAGGTTAGGAGTAATTCTTGAACGTACAGCCATACGTACGCAGCCGCAGACACCAAAAAATACACGTTCTTTTAAATTTTTGAGCAAGAAAAAATTATTTTGAATTTTTTTTTGTAAATTGTTAAATTACGGAGTCTGCTAGTTAAATTACGTATAAATGGTTTACACTGATGTGAATACAAGAAATTTACTAAGGTGAAATATATCTTTCCTATACCTTTTCTGTCTATACTATATCTTACTATATATTTCCTATACCTATATGTATTAGATACGTATATAGTATATAAAAATAAAAAATTATCATATTTTAAATATGTTGTTGTTGTAAAATACTTATTTATAGTCGGCCTATTTCCGCCGTGTAGGCTTAACACCGAGTTTAACGTCGAGCCTCTGCCATCGACGCTGATGTGCATGATAAATTATAGTTACATTCCTCCTAATTACCGACCTCGTTTCGTGTGTTGCCTAGATTCGATTAACAACGCAAACCCTTATTTACGCTGGGGATCGAACCCGGGACTCTGCGGTGCAAGCCATGCATGTTATCCACGGCGCTACAGCGTCGGCCATTTTTAAATATGTATATTGTATAAGTGAGCCTGTAAGATCGTGAACGATCTACGTCTTCTTCTTCAATTGATTAATATTGGCCTGTTACATCATTTGGTTTATACCGACATTTTTTGGTTGGCTGATAGCCATTATTATCTATTTGTTGTATGTTTACTGACGTTTAGTTTACTGTAGTTTACGTTTACATTGTCTTTAATATTTAGTATTATTCTTTGGCAAAATGTGGCAACCGATCGAGATTTATGAAATTATGTGATGTGAATTGTCGTGTAGTTTTATGTCCTGCCTCAGGGCAGGCAGGTAAATCTGCCCCCCTATGAGGAGAGTCGTTCATCTTTCAAGTCTCCCTTCACTGGGAAATTGAAATCACAAGTAAACTTAAAACTATTTTATGCTCTAGAGGGAATAAGATTAAAACCAGGTTTAGAAAAGGAAATAATATGTGAAATAGGAATAGGATAGCTTAGAAGAATGTTTGGTATTTAGGTGTTGGATTTTGCGACCGAACGACGCCAAATCAAAAGCAAAAGTCCGTGAACGATCTAATAAATTCTAGAGGATTACTAAATATGATTACAAGATAGGGAACCCAACCGGCTTCGTGTGAGTCTGGTTGCCATTTCTACAATGTAAAATTCTATCGGTGACAGAATGAAGATATAGTGATACATACAAAAGCCCTGTTATAAAAGAATAAAATATAAATGTTTCATTTTATAAAAGAAAACATAATATTTCGAAATAGGCCCAAGGCCAAGATGTGGACTGAGCGTTATGTGATAAAATGCTTTGCACGAGTACCTAAGTACGAATAAAATCGTTATGAAAACATGAAAAATCTACGATCATTCCAGTTTAAGCTTGTCTAGAATTGCGTGTGCTATAGTTCTTGCCTATTTAAATATACGCACCTATAAAAGCGCGAAGTAGTGTTGCAATAGAATCGTGCCCACATCAAACTCCGACTCTGGAATGAACCCATTTCGTTGAATGATGAAATCTGTTATCTAGGTGTCTGGTTTAATAGAACATTCAACTGTAATTCCGACCTAAAGTACACCCTTTCCAGGGTACGCAAACG
>WYDF02086449.1:0-11004 GCA_009867245.2 Adranes taylori | reverse complement strand
ATACTGTTTCAGCTGCGCTCTTCGCTATTCGATACTGCGCCAGTTTGAAGTCATTCTTCTTGTGCCGCAGCTCGATAATGATGGAACTGCTGCCTTCCACCATTTTTTCGTCATATATGACTATTTTTATCTAGTTTAGCCTGCAGGTCGATGCAGTTACAGGGGTATGGCACTGGGAGCCATAGAAGAGAACTGAGTGCCCTGTGGGGACCAGTCACCGCCAACCATCCTCCGACTTTGTCGAAGGGTGCGACCGTCTTTGGTGAAAGGTGCTACCCCTACAGCACAACTCCGTATACCCCAGGTATATAATAGAGTTAATATATTAATAGGTCATAAACATTGATGCCGATGTGATTTAACAGGAATTGGTTTAAAGAATTCGCTGGCTGGAAAATTCACTTGATCATTCAAGTTATCTGAGTAAGTTTTAGAAAGCGTTATTTCAAGAATTTCAGCCAAATTATGTTTCTGATCTTTCTCCATTAAGGGCAGAATTTTGAAGTTATTGTCAGGATCAAAGTGATGATTAGAAGTGTTATGGGAATTAATATGTACAGCCATATTGGAATTTGATTTATTTGTGGCTATGTTGTATAACTGTTCCTTCAAACGAAAGATGAACGATCTCCCAGTTTGACCCACATATAGAGATGCCCATTTACATGTAAACGAGTAAACGCCTGATGTAAACATTGGTTCTATTATGGTCTTTATTGCGTACAAAAAACGTACCAAGATTATTAGGTTTAGAAAATGAAATCTTTGATGGCGTACCAGTCCATTAAAACCCGGGCTTTGTCTACTAAATATTTTCGCCAGTCGTCACACCGGGTAGCGAACTGTCTCCAGTTTCCGCCTCCTAGCAGGCGAAGGTTCTCTTCTACGTCTTCAAACGTGACGTGACCGAGCGAATGAAGTCTTCTTACCTTCATTGGTTTTAATTTTTTAGAAAAAAGTTTGAATTTTCTAGAGACAAGGGAAGATTTAAGTAGCTTTTGGGAGCTAAAGAAGCTCCAGTTTCCGGCAGCTACTCTTACTTTGAATTCGTCGGGTACTTCGTTGTCGTGTGTTAGATGCCTCCAGAATATTTAAATACATCGACCCTTTGGTAACCATTGAATTTGTCACTATTTCGCCATTTGATTGAGTTCCTAGTGTTTATCATATATTTTGTCTTGTCCTTGTTGACGTGTAGCCCCATTTTCTTAGCTTTGTTCTCGAGGATTTGTATATTCTCGCTTGGGTGCCTGGTGTGTGTAGCTAACAGCAATGTCGTCAGCAGAGGCGTTACGTTGTTTTCATAACACTACTCCAGAATATACCTTGGTGTAAACATCTGATCTGTAGTTGACCTTCTAGGTCTAAACCCGGTTTGGTATTCGCTGATAAAAGCTTCTTTTAAACCTTTAATCTCTCATTGTTGACTTTAGCGTAGATCTTGTACCCAACGCTGAGGAACGATATACCTCTATAGTTTCTGCAATGCGTCTTATTACCACTTTTACGTAGAGGTACAATAACTGACATATTCCTCTGGCATTTCCTCTCTTGACCAAATGTTTTTAATAAGGTTGTGCATTTTATCTGTAAATTTCGTTCCTCCATACTTGAACACTTCTGCCGGGAGTCAGTCTTGTCCTGCGGCGCGATGATTGTCATTTTCTTCATAGCCTCTTCTATCCCGTTTCGAGTAGGCTCCGACTCGTTATCGTGTGTGGCGTCCTCCATCTCGAAAGGTTGAGTGTCCTGTATGTTTCTATTAGCATTCAGTAGCTCACTAAAGTACGATCATCTTTCTAGGACACCATGTAGATCTGCAATTAGGTTACACCCAGTTTGGAGGCATATAGTTGTGTGTGGTTGCCACCCTCTTTTAACTTCCTTAATTCCTTTATAAGGCTTGCTCACATCTCTTTGGCCGTGTAGTCACTTAGTTCTTTAAGCCTCTCTTTCTCGCTTTTTGTATCTGCAGAAGGTTCCGACCGCTCTTTCGCTGTTGTAATCTAATCTGGTTGGTCTTGTGTCTCTATGCAGCATTTCCCCGTTAGCTTCATTTCGTTCGCTCACGGCTCTCTCAAGTCGTCGTCGAACTATCGGTTTCTCCTAGTGGTGTTAGTATACCCAAGACTTTAACAATGCAATCTTAAGGTCGTGCCAATATTCTTTAGAATCTTCATACTCAGGAGCGAGGTTGTTCTGGATTTCTTCTTCCATCTTTTGCTGAAAAAATCTTAAGCGTAGATCACGGTCCTTGATAATGACTTCGAGTTTAAAGTGCTTCGTGGTCTCCATTCAGCTGTCCCTTGCCGTAGAGATGTTTTGTCTATACTTGATCAAGACCATGTAGTGATCCGTATCTGCGTCGAGGCCTCTACATGCCCCAACGTCCAAAATACTCGTGGCATGTCTTCTATGGATCAATACATGATCTACTTGATTGGCTGTTACTCAATCTGATGATTTTCATGTTTCCTTATGGATGTGTTTGTGTTGAAAATGAGTGCTATTAAATGAAAAATCTTTCCCGATAGCAAAGTCAACAAGTTTGAGTCTATTATTGTTGCACTCATGGTTGAGACTGTGGTTACCAACACACGCCCTAAAGGATGATCGTCAGGTTCGCCTGAAGGTTGGTCCTCACGACCAACTTTGGAATTCATGTTACCTACAATTAATTTGACCTCGCTAGGTGGCGTATTTCCATAGGCACGCTATAGGTGGGTATTAAACGTCTCTTTTTTGTCATCTTCGGAATCTTCGGTAGGTGCACAATCGTACGTTTATGGGTTAAAATTCGTTGAGAAGGTGGAGCATAAATCCGGTTCCGAGATGATCTGTGCCACTGGAGCTGCAGAAGATTGAGTAATCTTTACTATCGGAGATCGTGTTCTTTCTCCAGCTTACTCCTTGTAGGGCTTCGATGGTAAGAATATTAGAGGTGTCCGATATTTTACATAAACAGAATTTCGCAAGAATTTTTGATAATCATTTCTGTTTAGATTTATTTGTGTTGTTATTATAAAAGACTCTTTGTAAAATGACACCTATTTCTTCTCTCATACGGAAACCAGTCGTGAGTTCTTCTTGACCACCACTTTGTTGCCTATACGCTCTAGGTGCCCATGCCACGTAAATTGTTATCTACGATGTTCTGGTCCACTTTCATCCTTTAGTAAATATTAACGTTGGTGACATGTTCAAGTTCTGAAACTGTGAAGCAACTTCTCCAAAGTCGTTTGCGTTCTCTATTAATCAGCACCCAAACTTATGAACCACATGTCATTGTATTCTCTAGAATGGTTTTGTCTACTGTTGATTTTGTTTTGTTGGTTATCATTAGGTTCCAGATAATTGGATGTAACATTTGTCTAATTCGTTTGCCAGCTGCTACTATATTTCTAATATCATGTTCATCAGTTCTATTACAGGTAATCGTAATTCCTAAATATTTATATTCTTGAATTCACTTTATTGTGGCACTTTGTAACACAATGTCCATAAGTGGATTAATCACTACACTTTATCCATCGTATTTTTCTAGGAGCTTTCGTAGCATGAAAGAGATATTGTCGAAGTCTTCCGAAAATATTATTTTATCGATCGGAAACAGTAACGTCGTTAAACAATTTCGATCTATCTGTAATCCCAGCTTTTCACATTTTCTATGCCCAGTGTTTCAGTGCTTTGCTGATGTAAATTTTAAAAAGTGAAAGCGAAATGCAGCACTCCTGTCACAGGGCCCTGGTGACAGAACATTCCGCCGAAAGCTTTGTACCTACTTTTACTGCACTAGTACTGTTTTTGTATCATCTCTTCAGGGCGTGAATGCGCTCTAATTTGTCTAACTGGCAACACTTCTATATTCATTACAAAGGACCAAAATTCTTATTTTATGCCATTTTAAATCAATTACTTATAAGATTTCCTTGTTACACTTGGTATTATTATTGTTATTCCTGTTTGTAAAATAATATAGCCTCTCTTATCTATTGTAACATAATCCTATAAACAATTAATATTATGATCTTTCTCTCCACTGCATGTTTCAAAGGCCATACATACCTTACGTGTAATTGATGAAATTATAAAATTTTTAATTTAAATAAAATTATAAATATTATGATATACGATTAAAGTATATTGTCTTTCAAAACCAGATTATTTGTAAATAATTTTACTAATATTATTAATAATAAACCTTTATTGGCATTAAATTAAGACACATTAAGCAAAACTAAATATTTACAATATAAAGTAAATACCAACTCAATACAAATTCAAGGATAAACAAGTAACAAAAAAAAACAAATACATCTACCATTAGAACTGAGAAAGAACCCTACAACCCTGTCACACCTCCTTTCCAATTGCTGCTTAATATCTATTCTATATTCATCTATTCTTCCTTTTTCCTTACTTTTTCTTGAATCCTACGCATAATGTGCACACCGTACCCTCATTTGCCAAACAGACTCCAATACTCTGCTAATTCTCTCTCATCCCCATTTCACTCTATTCTATTACATTCTTTTACCCAGTGTCGCCACTTTTCCTACACATTTTCCTACTCTCATCCATCCAGTATCTATTTCCCCTCTCTTTGCTTCCACATCTGAATCTTGAAGTCATTCTCTTATCTTCCAAACTACAAGCTTAAATATCCCCTCCCTCCTCTCTCTCTTTCATTCCCTCAACTCTTATCTATTTATACCTTTCATTACATCTTACTCACTCACTATCCTGGCGCTACAGTCCATGTAGGACCCTTGCCTCTCCTACATCAGCCGTCCATTCTTCCTTGCTACAGAGGGCTTTCTAAAGAACGCTGTAGACTTCAGTAGCTTATTAAAAGCATAGAAGAATCTGTTCCCTGCGGAAATTCGTGCTTTAATCTCTGCACTGGTTTTCAGTCACCAGCGCCCCTAGGTACTTGAACTCTCCAACTCTCTCGTACCTTCCTTATTCGCATTCCAAGTGAGTCACCTCGCAGAATCTGTCCTTTCCTCTCGTGCCGACCATGTATTTTGTATTTACATTGTTAACTAGCCCTAAGCGCCTCCCGCCTGCACTCATATGTTGCAGCGCCTCTTTCAATGCTCTCGAGCTTCTATCAAGAAGGACAACATCATCTGCGAAGGCTATATACTGAAGGCATCTGGTGTAAATAGTTAGTGGTGGGTTGAGGGGTTTCTCCGCATGACAAGCTTCAGGCAGAGATTGAAGTTGGTCGTCGAAAGTACATCTCCTTGTCACAGCCTTTTTTGCATTTCAAAATCCCTAGATCTTGAATCTATCCCTAGTGCCACGTAATGTTATATACACTTGAGTAACGAGCTCCTCTTTCATTATCATTTTTAGCTAAGACCTCCTGACACTATTATATTTCTCCTTGTAGTCAATGTAGTCAATATAGTCTCCTTGTAGTCAATGTGCACGCTAACATTGACTACAAGTAGACTACATTGGTATTCGCCTAATTCCTTTTCCGCGTATCTCTGAAGTCTCCTTGCCAGTACATTCGAAAAGATCCTGTATGCAACGTCCGAAAGAGAACTTCTACGATAGTTACTGCAAATTCTCTTATCATTCTTTTTGTGGATAGGACAGATTACCGTTGTGTTCTAATCATCTAAAATGTCTGCAGATTCCCCAACTGAACAAATGAGAATGTATATACTGTCGCTCACCTCCTCCCCACCATATTTGAAGAGCTTAGCTGGGATGCTATCCTTTGCTCTTGCGTGACTGTTACGAATAAAAAAGATCGCCTTTTCCAACTCTTTTCGTGTCACTTCTGGGACAACCCCTTCATTGCTAGCGTTGTCCATCTGGCCGTCCCTCACCTAGTTTGGTGGTTCCAGGGTTCCCTCCTCCGCAACATTCAAACGGTTTTCAAAAGTATACCAATCGCTCCAATATCCTGGCCTCATTTTCGATCATTATAATATCTGTGATTTCATTATATCTGCTATTTCTTATACTTTTATCCCTCTACTGGTTTTCTATATTCTTAATTCTCTTTGCCACTTCATTAATCATGTATCTTCCATTTCTTCTTTATCATTTTCTTTAATCTGGCCACCCTGTATTTTTACCTAATAAATTCCTGCATTACAATATCATACGACGTCTCGCCACTTCTATTATTCTCCTCAGGCATCCCATTCCCAGTTTTTTCACTTCCTTTCTTTCAAATACCGCCCACACTTGAGCCCCATACATGATTATATTTCTAACTCACACATCTATATATTCATCTTCATTCTTAGCGATTCCTCAAATTTGCCTTCCCACACGCATCTCATTCTTTCCATTGCTCCCCTAGCTGTCCCATTCTGCGCCAACAAGTATCTGTATTTCTTTGCCGTTTCTAATTTCTGTCCATCAATTTCAAAATGATTTTAATTACTTTTTACTTTCCCTCCCTCTACTCTTGTCCACCATCACTTTTGTTTTATCACATTCAGGAGTGCTGCATTCAATATCTAACCCTTTTCTATCCGTGTGTCCTTTCAGTCTCTTTATCACATTCGCAATTCTTCCCTATTGCCTCCCATACAAACTATATCATTCGCGTAACTCATTGTTGATATCTTTTCTTTCTATATATTTACTACCCCCGATTGGCAATTTTTTAAAATCCTGCCCAAATTACCCATCTAAATATTAAACGAATTTCCACACATTGAACAACCTTTCTTTACCACGCTCCCTATTTTTTTCACATCATTCTGATACTTTCTTTCCTATTCTCGCTCTTACTTTCATTCCGTTATACATTCCTCTTATCAACCTTATTATTCTTCCAGCTTTTCCAATTTATTAATTTATCGAACGCAGAATTTAGGTCTACAAACAACATACATAACTTCCTCTATTTGCCTATTTCTTGATTGATTAAATAATTTAATGTCAATATGTTATCTGCAGTCCGCCTACCTTCAATAAATCCTTTCTGCACCTTTATCAAAACACCATTTTCAGTCATCTCTCTGTCCAAACTTCTATTTATTATTTTAGCAAATAATCTATATATTCCATTCTTTACCGTGACATCTCTATAACTTTCTACAAATTTTCTTTCACCTCTCTTGTCGACTTAAATAATTTCCCCTTGTCCTATTCTTTCTTTTCCCTTCCACACTTTCTTTATGCTTCTCGACATCCCTATATTCTAATTGGCACTTTTTTTCTTCATGTTCCATATTTCTTCCCTTATTTCTTCCACCTTAACATCCTCCAACTCATTTTTCTGTTCCATACTCTCTTCTGTCTCACTTCCTATTGCGGATTTTGTCTCCACCTTTCTTTCTCTTACACTTTTCTTTCCATTTTTTTAGTTCTTTCATGTATTTTTCATTTTCATCACCTATCAGCCTCTTTCCGTTTCTCCCACAAAATAATTACACACTTCATTCTCACTCCACATCTTATTAATTCACTTTCTTTTCTTTCTGTCATTCTTCTTTTCACATCTCTTATTCTCCATCACATTTTACATTTTACGCTTTGCTTAACTCATTCCACTTTCTCACCCTTTCTCACCTTCTTTAGTATTTCCCTAACCCTTTTTTCTTCCTTATCCATACTTTATCCATATTATCAGTTTTCCTCCCTGTCCTCCTTCTTTATTTAATGTAAGTCCTGCTCATATTCCTTTTTATTTCATCTATCACCTGATTCAAGCTTTTCATCTCATCCCATTTTATCTTTATAATTCCTCTCCACAATTTTTATTTTTTCCACTTTATTCCATTTGCACTTATTCTTTTCTTAAATCTTGATCACTTTCCTCCTCGTCGCCATATTTCCCCTTATGCACTTTTGTCCCGATTTCATTGGAAACTGGTTCTATTCCATTATATCTCCAACTTTTACGTATTCTGTGTACCTTCTTGCCTTTTCACTAATACGTGATCTACCACAGCTCCTAAGCATTATCTCCTCTACCCAGTCTCCATGAATGCATCCATTTTACAAATATAAATGAAACTAGTGAAACTACCAAATAGCTGAAACAATAGTTACTTATTGAAAAATTATTGAAACCTATTTTTACTCATTTAGGTACGTACATGTGCCAAAGGTTTTCTAAGCTTAGGCTTAGAACGTCATCATGGCGTTTGTATAATGGGCTTTAACAGTCCCGAATGGCACGTGTCCGATTTAGCAGCAATCTTTGCCGGTGGCATTGCAGTTGGTATCTATACAACAAACAGTGCAGACGCTTGTCTTCATTGTATCGAAACATCATCAGCAAATATTGTTTGCGTAGAAGACGAAAAGCAGTTGGCTAAAGTTCTCGAAATCAGACATCGAGTGCCTAAAGTGAAAGCAATCATCCAATGGTCGGGAAGTGTTAAAACGGAGGGCGTTTTAAGCTGGAAGCAAGTAATGGATTTAGGAGATACATACGAGGATTCGAAGTTAGATGAAGTTTTAAAAACAATGGCTATTAACGAATGTTGTACACTAATATTTACATCAGGTAAACAATTTGTATTAAATATTATGTAATATTTTAAACCAAAATTTCACCTCCAAATAGTGGGAAGGCTCTTCATTTCTCCATGATTTACGCTCTAGTTGCCTATGAGCTAAAGATATACGTCAAAGCTCATATGCCCCTTGAACACTTCTGTAAGGTTGTAGTTCAGATTTCGATAATGACTCGTGCCAACTTCGTAAATTGGGAATAGGTCAGCTTCTCCATCTGCATTTCAACCTTTTTTTAAGAACTTTATTGATATTTATAATGGAATACATGTTTATATAAAGCTTTTTGCATAATCAGTAAACACGAATGAGCTAGTGGGGTTTAATGTACTAAATGAAAGTAGCCTTAAAGTACTTGGTAATTAGTTGGACTACCTTCTGTCTAAAATCCTAATTGGTCTTCACTACTGATCTTAGAGACATCGTTGTCAGCATCCTGTACTTTTTCTCTAACAAAAAGATGCCTTGCTTTTATGTGTTTGGAACTCGGGATTCTTTGCAAGTCTAATTGCTGCTTTATTGACTCTGCAAAGAACTGGAGTTGCTTTAACTTCAGTTATTTCATTCAATAATCTGCTGAGCTACACTAACTCCGCTGTTGATTCTCATGCTCATTTCTGCTTGTGTTGTTGAGATTGAAACTGAAGATTGTCTCTGGCTTGCTCCACAAGATTGCTCCACCTGCATATAAGCAAACTATTCCTGTTGTTGAACGTCCTGTGTGAAAATTTCCAGCATAATCTGCATCAGCCAATCCTTCTTAAATAACCTTCTTTAAATCTAGATTTGTAAATAATACCTTTATTTTCATTCTTCAGGTATCTAAATATTCTATTAATCTTTATAATACCTGCACTTGTGGGATTTTCAACATTCCTTGACAAATAACACTAGCCTGCGATGGTCCTGTTTTTTAGCTTTTGATTATTGATTCCAATGTATCTTGGTGCGATGAACACGAAAATGACATTAGTTTCTGTCTATCACGTCAGATTTTTTGCAAATCGCAATTTGCCAAATGTAGTATATGTAGAAAAATATCACATATATGAGACTAAATGGCAGAGTGAAATAGGTTTGTTTCGTATAAAACGTATTATTTTGCGGCTTATAATAGAAAATAATCGATAAGAAGGGAGAGCTAGATAAAGAGGATTTTAGGAATAGGAAAGATAAAAGTTTATATCAGGAAAAAAATGGGGGATGTGGTTATGGATCGGTGCATAGTGCAAAAAACTAGAATCCATATGGAGCGGCAGAGCTGGTGGGAAGAATATAACAAAGGAAGACAATGCGGAGAATCAGAAGGAGTAGGGTATACTGATAGGAGGAAAAGACGGAATAGAATATACTGATAGGAGGAAAAGGTGAATGTAATAAAAAGTGGAAAGTGATGGGTATGTTTAGAGGTAAGGGCTTGCAACTAGCAGAGATCGGAGGAGAAGAAGGAAGAAAAAAAATGTGGTGCAAAAAGGGGCAGGAAAATACTGAGTATAAATGAAAAGAGAGAGGGGAAAGGGAAGGCTTTTAAGAGGGCGAGTATTAGGAAGGATATGGGATCAGAAGGGTTTATAACAGAAAATGGAGATGGGTAAATATTAAGAAGATCAATAGACGAGGAGGAAAAAGATTAATTTTATGAGAACCTTGAAGAGATATTTGATAAACAATCAAGCCATGACATCAAATTAATAGTGGAAGATATGAATGCCAACGTGGGAAGAGAAGAAACTTACAGACCCACGATAGGACACTACAGTCTACATGAAAAATCAAATGACAATGAGTTAGGTAAGTAGAAACATGATAGTAAGCAGCACATTTTTTCCTCACAAAAGGACTCACCTGGAAACGTGGTTGTCCCCAGATGGCAGTGCAGTAAATCAGATCAACCATGTGTTGGTGGCGAAGCAGTATGGATGTGGAATAATGGATGTTAGAAGTTACAGAGGGGTCGACTGTAATAATGACTCCGAATGATAGTGATAAAGTTCAGACAGAGGACAGCCAATAACAATAAGAAAACTGGACGCAGGCAGAAAATATTTGAGCTGGAAAAGCTGAACGACGAGCATATTTCTAGATCGTATAGTGAAAGACTAGAGCAGGCGGACGAGGATATAGATGCGATTGTAGAACAACAGAGGTAACAAATTAAAGAGAAAATAGTTTAAAAAACGGAGGAAATACTGGGACCACAACCACACCAATGGCAAGAGCTGAGTGGCTTGATGAATAATGTCAACAAGGACTTGAGGAACGGAATCAGGTACGAATGAAAATGCTCCAACGGATGACCCGTGCAAGACGCGACTATGAGATAAAAAGAATGGAAGCACAAATGGTGCGTCGAAGGAAAAAGAGACAACTAGAGAAGAAACGGTTATTGGACATGGAGGAGATGTGTGACAAAAAGCAGGTGAGAAACTTCTACAACAGAGCAAGAGAAATGAAAAGAGGCTTCCAACCAAAAACATCTCTCTGTAAAGACAGAGATGAAAATCT
>WYDF02086438.1:0-11004 GCA_009867245.2 Adranes taylori | reverse complement strand
GTTCCAGGCTGAAGAGGATGATAAATCCTAAAGCCTCCTTTAAACAAACTCACCAATCTCCCAACAATATACAATCAAATCAGGGAGTGGAGTTTAGTGGGTAAAAATCCCACAGTTTTTGGATGTACCGGGCATCCTTCCTCTTTTGAAGTTCTCCTACGTAAAACAAAAAAAAATCTTACAACGCATAATGCATGATTCGAATGTTGTTCAATCCGATGAGGAAAGTTCAGCCAAACATCATTGAACATTACAACAAAATTTTGATCTCATTGTTTTTATTTTGGTGGTAATTCATAAATTTTTTCCTCCAAGTATTGTGAATACATCGACAAAAAGCTATCTTGTTTCTTTTCTAAAAGAAATTAAATCAATGGCCGATGGTTGTGCTTTCAAATATACTCAACACCTCTGTCCTAAACGCATTGATTATTATCAAAAATGTAAATCAAAATTAGCAAACAAACAAACTATGCGACGAGTTTTCTTGCATGAACTTGAACTATCCCTTGCAAACCCATACATGGCAATAAGAAGAGGCATGCCTCGATCTGAATCAGCGGCGTCTTTCTTTTCAGCCGTGAGCAGAGATACACTAAGTGAATCACTGATGTGGCGCGAGAGTCTATTGGAGTAGTCAATACCTGGTCCTTCAACACTGTTCAGTGAATTTTCAATATCTCGTGAGAACTCACCAGCAATATTCAGCATCCTTGAAAAGAGATGTAAAAGCATTACACCAAATTTCTATGGAAAGGCCAGATGTCACAATTGATACAACGAGATATCGAAAGATAATAACGAAACACATGAGGCTGTATACTGTTTCTGTAGAAAAGGCATTTGCAAACGCATTCATAAACGATGTGATTATGTAAATTCAATTGTTTATGTGATTCACAGAAAAATTAGTTAAATGTGAGAAAAAATATAATTTAATAACTTCAAAAATTAATTAACTATTTCAATAAATAAATTAACATGGATATTCCATATGTGTGAAAATTCACACACGATGGTAAATAACGTATTTTAATTTTAAGAGAAAATGAAGGTTATTTGAAAGTCATAAAGTTAATCCACATCTAAATATACACGTGAAACTTCTATGATAAAATAAATGAAAAAAGACAGGTTGAAATTTAGAGGGGCGGCATTCCGGCTGTCCATTAGAAAATGACAGCCTGCTCGAGAAGACTAAAATTTCGTTTGTTCAGTTTTATAGAAGATAAAATTTTATATATTTTTTTTTTAGAAAAAAAATTGCAAAATTATAAGGGAAGTACGAGTAACAGTCGGTAAAATTCGGGAATCTGCCAACGCTGATTATTTTGATGAACGACGCATGCGCACTGGTTCACTGCAACATATCAAGATGGCGACGTTTGTGTCTGTTTGTCAAAATATCATTCCGTGTGTACACAGTGTCGTATTAAATTTTGCGAGTCATAGTGAAAATGGAGTTAACACGTGAAAATGTGAGCGTAATGATTATTAACGATTTTCGTTGTGGTTTAACATAACAGCAGTGCGTGGAACGTTTAATGTCTGCATTTGGTGATGAAGCGCCATCCAAGACAATTCAATGTCGCTGCTTCAGGATGAACCAAGGGAAGGTGATCCTGCAACAGCTGTTGTTGCAGAAAATATTGATGTTGTACGTCGAATGATTGAATAGGATCGTCATGTAACGTATGATGAGATTAAGGCATCCTTGCATATTTATCGGACCTGGATACATTCTATTTTGCATAAGCAGTTAGCCGTAAGAAAACTTTGTCCTCTTTGTATACCTCATAATTTATCCGCTACACAAAAAGACGATCGTGTCAAATAAATGGTGTAAAGGAATGCTAACAAAATTCAACCACGGACACTCAAGCCATGTATATGAGATTATTATGGGTGATTAATCGTGGATATATTCTTACGAACCAGAAACAAAGCAACTGTCGGCAGTGTGTG
Source organism: Adranes taylori (assembly GCA_009867245.2). NCBI lineage: Eukaryota > Metazoa > Arthropoda > Insecta > Coleoptera > Staphylinidae > Adranes > Adranes taylori. The sequence goes on along the minus strand of WYDF02086438.1, from coordinate 9,039 downwards.
CGGTTCAAAATGAAATTTTAGCCACCAAAGTTGATCGATCGCGAAGCATTTGTAAAGAAATTATTGCATGTTTCATAGCAAAATTTGGTCATGTAGCAATTGCTCGAGAGGAACGTGGTACAGGAAATGCGGAATGGTATACAACAATTTACTTGTCACAAGTCATTGATGTGTGCCGATAAAACAACCCTTAACGTACAATCATTCATCACCATGATAATGCTACACCTCATACGCTCACGCAACAGTCGATTATTTGCAATTATTTGAGTCATTAAAACTATCGAATTAATGACTCATCCAGCCAATAGTCCTAATTCCAACGGTCCTAATTCCAGCCAATAATCCAACGACTTCTTTACGTTTTCCACCATCAAAAATAAAATGTGCGGTCACCGTTATTTCCAGTGCTGAAGAATCTGTTAATGCATTCAAGTCACACATTTTGAGTATGCCAATTTCCGACTGGAATAAATGTTTCAGTGATTGGTCTGAACGTATGCAAAAGTGCATGGAATGTAACGGTGAATATTTCGAAAACCAAAAAAGCCATTTATTTCGGTGTCAAATGTTTTTTTTCATGGCTATTCCCGTCATATTTCGACTGACCCTCGTAGTTATCTGATTTTGTGTAAGAGTAAAATTTTTGTTACTTTCAATTTCAATCACATGATAATTACAATAAATTTGAATAATCTTCACAATTTGCTTTATTTGGGTGAAAGAATATGAAAAATAATTATAAACTCTCAAAATTAATATTTTTCGAAAAAAAAAGGGAAAAAAATGGTGATTCTGCAAGATTCAATAATTGTACCATTTTCTTCACTTGATAAAAATAAACAGAGCCAGACGTTGAATCTTTTAATGTATTCCGTAATAGTTCATGGCTGTTTGCTCACAAAAGGGCGTGAGCTTGAAGACTAGGGTCGTTGTAATTGAGCTGTAAATTAAATATTGCCCGTAATGAAAACTGTACATACAAGTGGCTTTAGGTGTTTGCAATATCTAAGTGTTTAGTTAAAGCATCCAGTTTATATTGTCTTGTATATTTATGGTAAATCATTTTAAAAATGTCTGTTCTTCTTATGGATTTGACTAAATTTTTATTACGCTCGGTGATTGGTTAAGACTTCATGTTATACCTCCATGAGAAGTGTTATACAAGGCGTTTATGCACAAAGTGAACCAATTTATGAGTCATGTTCTTATTTGAAACATAATGTTTATAGAGGGAAAGTGGGGAAAATTGGAGTACGCGTCCTTTCTATGGCTTTAATTGACTTTTTTTAGATTATGTGACGAGTCGTGGAATGGATGTGGGCCAAACAGTTGAAAAACGTATATTATAGTGTTTCCAAAAGAGCTAGGTGAAAGTTGTTTAAAGATTATTGAGATTTATTGAAATTTTCATTTCACGGCAGAAAATCTTTAATTCTTGTATGATTCTTACGGGATATTTTTCGACACATATATCCACTGCTCTTGAACAAATCGTGATAACAACGTGAAATTTTGAAACTTAATGAAAGACACGTTGTTGTTTCCTACTTATGCAAAGACAGTTTTTTCGGGTTTGTTCCATAACAGAAGATCACTAAAAATTTTGCCTGGTTGCCTTTGTGCATTATACAATAATAATATAATTGACATAGGAAATATAACAGGTGAGTACATTTTGTAAACACAACAAGGTGCATTGTTAGTATTGGATATATATCCTATCGCAAAGAAAATTCTAACATATCTGGGCTCAAAACTGTGAAGGTTTGAATCAATTGGTTTATGCCTATTTTGTAAACATTTTACGTTTTGCTAATAATTATATAATTTAAACATGGACAGGATTATTTTCCGCGCTTTTATAAAGAGTAAAATGTTTCCTAATTTTTAATTCGACGATGTTTTCAGAAGAGTCTTGCTATCTAAAAATGCCAATTTGGTCCCTACGGGCTCAGTTTCGAATGGAATGCACATCGATAAAACTGGCCGATTTTTGTGGACTGTGGCCGACAAAATCGTTTGATTTATAGCAATTTGTGGATACTATTCGATTTTTTAAACCTTTTCCGTTCTTTCTGTTGTAAAATTATTTAAATAGATTGAAAATTATGTAAATTGTTGGACCCAAACAACAAAAACTTCATACAGACAAGTTTACCACGTTATTGCTTTATTGAAGTAATACGATATTTAAGAAATAGTCTTTTCAGCATCGAAAATAGAAAATTTGGTAACATAACTTAAATTATTTCAGAATGTGCTAATATTTTATTTCTATAGATTACAAATGGCGTACAAGTAAACTAAACCAGAACTTGATGTTTAGATTAGATCGAAAGTTATAAAGACTACGGAACAAAAATTTGAATAGAGCCTATAAAGGACTAGTAATTCCATCATCAAGTGTACTGTTACAGACGATTAATTAAAAATTATCGAACGAGCTCTGCCCATAACATCATTATTAGATCCTTAATATTGTGAGGACGCTTTAGAAAGTATAAAGGCCTCCTCACTGATTTTTTCTTCTTTTCTGTTACGTATTGCCAATGTCTGATTATTTGATTATTAAATAAATATTCATAGTCTTTTTCGAATATTAACGAGGTAGCATATTTTTTCAACAAATATTTATGAAGAAAGTCGTCAATGAATAAAACATAATTTACCAGGTTCATCTTGTTATAAGTATAATAACAATAGTTATAAAAGGAACTCTAGGTGACCTTGAATAATTTTAAAATTGTTACAGTTGTTGACATTGTGTTGGAATTAGGAATTAGAAAATCTAAGGCTATCAACATACGTAAACTGTTCAGGGTAAATTAACTTATAAATTTTTTTGTTGTTCCAAATCGGGTCAGTATTGATTTGGCTTCGCTGTCTGCTTTGGCTGGGTCTACCTGGGTATTAAGCATATTGCCCAAGTACTATTTTATTAAATTTCATAGGAACAGAAATATTTAGTAAAGCATAGCAGTCGTATTCGAGAAAATGGATTGCAAATTTTACAAAGAACAGCCTGTAAGTATGTTAAATTGTAATTTTACAAAAAACTTCAACGACCTTTTGTTTCTTCAAGAACCATTTGGTATTCTATACAATAACGTTTAATCAAGTATTCGGCCTTTTGCAGTTCCTGAGATATATGTAAAGTTTTGTAAAGTTTTAAATGTGGCAACGTCGCGTTCTACATCAGTTTCATGCATGGCAGTAATTTCTTTCAAATCATAATACAAGATACTATATTATATCAAAAAGTCAGTGTTCTAGTTTTTAAACTGAATTTCTGAATAAAATGATCATTATATACCCCTCTCAAAATTATAATGTGCACCCGCGATTGATAACAACTTTTATTCAATTGCAAAAGCACTTATAAGTTATGTGTCTCATAGTCTAATAGGTCTCATAAAACGTAAAACATTTTTTCCTGTAGCTTTGCATATTTATTCTATTATTTAGTCCATACATGAATATATCTTTGTTCAATGTCGGTTGCCATGGAGACAAGTTGCGAAATTTTAAGTTGTCAAGGGTTAGATCTTTGAAACGATAAGAGTTTGACCTATCATTGGCGGTATCATTTTAATTAGAATTATAAGGACTTAAGCGACTTAAAATATACAGAGAGTTACTAAAAAGTTTTTTGAAGTAATTTTTATTGCCCAAATGAGTTCAGTATATTCAATTGTTAGTATTCGTGCAATTGAGGCTTCTTAGACATTTATGCGCTTCTTGAGTTTCATTTTGCAACTTTCATATGAAATATTTAGGTCAGAAAAATTTCTCTTCAAGGTCGAATTACTCCGACACTAGTCCATCTGTTTTAGTAGTCCATCTTTTTTAAACTCACTTATTCCCTTAACTATTAAAGGAGCTTTCGATACAAGAAATAAAAAAAAAGAGAAAATAGACAGCAAAGTTTAAAAACAAAAAATAGCATGTATATATGTTAAATTGTAATTTTAGACAAAAATGTTTCAATTAAAATCGAAGGGTCTTTTCGTGGGTTATAAAACAAACTTAATTCAAATGTCCTATCTTTAACAGTTTTTGAGATATATTGTAAAATATTTTCAAATTTTGAATGTGTCAGAGAAACGTCGCATTCTGTTCCGAGTCAGAGACATCGGACTTCCTTTGTTCGACGCAAAATACAAATCCATTATACGTGTGCAAAATTTTAGCTTCCTGGTTTAAAAAATGAATCTTTTGTGAAAAAATGGCGCATTTCCGCCGTATTGGATTTATAAAGAAAATGAAAAAACAACTTTTGCGAAACACTTTCATCCAAATCGGTCCAATAAGTTAGGAGTCATTTTTGAACGTAGAGCCATGCGCATGTGCGAGTACATACGTACAGACACCGAGAAATACGATGTTCTTTTAAATATTTGAGCAAGTAAAAATTATTTTAAAACATTTCGTATTGCGGTACGTTATTCTTTGGAGCATTAGCTCCTCTTTGTTATTCTTTGGAGCATTAGCTCCTCTTTGGTACACCAGTCTCCTGTTTGAAATACGTATAAATCGTTTGCACTGCTGTGAATACAAGAGACGTACTAAAGTGAAATAGAAGAAATTATCAAAGCAAAAATCCAATGTCTTTCCTATATCTCTTCGTATTACATACGTATATGGTACATGAAAGATAAAAATGTAGGTAGAAAATATGACAAAAAATTTTTTTCACTGTTTCCAACCGCAAACTGTTTCCACCAAACACGCACCTACTCAACAAAACCTTGACGTAAGTCGTTTCGAACGTAATCTCTAACGTCGAGTGGTGATTTAAGGGGTGTATCATAAATATTTAGCGTGTTGACAGCTGCCAGCTGTTAACAGGGAATTTCTGTCCTAAAAATAGCGCCAAATTTGAAATTCACTTTTCGGCGGGAATAATTTGAAAGTAACTGGAAAGAACAAGAAATCACCAAAAAGGATTAGAGATTACATTTGCAAAACTACAGTCCGCTATTAGTTCGTTGGTGTCCTACAAGATTTCCTTTAAATGGTGTATTGAAACCACATTCCGTACGCTCGAAAGGTTTTACTTCTGTATGGCTTCTGTTTATGTTTATTTTTGGTCAAATAACACCGACTTGCGCAGCCATGTAAGGACATAAATACAAGACCACCAGCAAATTAGCTCACCCCACTAAACCAAACTTCCTTATCAGTTGACCATCCTATGGCCAAGGTATTGCAGGTTCCCTTGGCTGTAAAGCGAATGCCCTTGGCTGTATAGCATATATATTATCTGCAAGCTATCAGCTAACCATAATTTTAAAAGCATTCCATTAACTACCAGTTCCAGGCTGAAGAGGATGATAAATCCTAAAGCCCCCTTTAAACAAACTCACCAAAATCTGAAAAATATACAATCCCAACAGGGAGTGGAATTTTGGTGGGTAAAAATCCCACCGGATGCATTGGGCATCCTTCGCCTTTTGAAGGTTTCTCCACTTCATACGTAAAAAAAAATTTTATGATTAAAAAATTAGACCTTTTCTCCAGTTAGGAAATTTCATTCCGTACACTTAAAAGGTTTTTCTCCGCAATGAATTGGTTTGTGGTTTAAAAGTGTTGCATTATGTGCAGCTTTCAAATCACCTTTAATGCACTTGAAAGGCTCCTCTTCGTTCGTGAATATAAAAAGACTTTCATTTTGTGCAGTTTTAAAATTACATTCAGGCTTAGAAAATCTGCTTTTATTTTTGCAGTTCTAAAGCCACATTCCACACAATCGAACAATTTTTCTTCCGTAGGAGTTCGTTTGTGCCTTAAAGTACGTGACAGCTGTGCTATTTTGAAATCACATTCCGTGCACTTAAAGGACTTCTCTCCAGTGTAGCTTAGTTTGTGAATGAAAAGACTTGCATCGTATGCAGTTTGAAGATCACATTCAGTATGTTTGCAAAATTTCTCTCCGCTATGAGTCCGTTTGTGATTTAGAAGATGTGATTTTTCTGTCTTCTAAATAATTTTAAAGCCAAATTCCGTACCATGAAAAGGCTTCTCTTCCAAATGGATTCGTTCGTACCTCAAAATACTTGCTGTGTGCAATTTTGAAATCACATTCCGTAAACTTGAAAGGCTTCTCTCCAATATGACTTCTCTTGTGAATGAAAAGTTTCACATTTTGTAAGTTTTAAGATCACATTTAGTACATTTGAGAGTCTCTCCAATATGAGTCTGTTTCTGGCTTCGAAGGTATGACTTTTCTGAGGGTATGACTTACAATGCCACATTCCGTACACTCAAAAGGTTTCTCTTTTGTATGAGTGCGTTTGTGTATTAAAATACCTGCTGTATATGTAGCTTTTAAATCACATTCTGTACACTTAAAAGGCTTCTCTTGAGTGTCACTTAGATCGTAAATGAAAATACTTTCATTGAGTGCAGTTTTAAAATCACATTCAGTACATTTGAAAGGCTTCTCTCCCCTACGAGTCCATTTCTGACTAAGAAGATGTTATTTTTCTGCAGTATTAAACCCACATTCCGTACACTCGAAAGATTTCTCTTTTGTATGAGTTCGTTCGTGTCTTAATATACTTGCTTTGTGTGCAGTTTTGAAATCAAGTCTGAAAAAATGTACCAGGGCTGTATAGAAAATTTGGGCAGACAGAAGAAGGACATCACTTTACAAATCAGTTGTACATTACAGATTAGTTTCTTTTGACAAATTTATATGAATTAAAAATAAATTTTATAATAAATTTGTAATTTATAAAATAAATATGTTATATCTTATTTTGTTGGTTTTATTTCTTTGTCCGACATACAGTGTCATCATTAAAGTACGCACCATATGAGAATTTTTTTATTGTCAGGTTTTCGAAAAAAATCAAAACATAGAGAATTACATGTAATATACAGGGTTGAAAGACTTGACTTTAGAGTAAGAATAAAGTACTTCTATTTTCGAAAATATTGAGAAATGTTATTTGACTGGATTTGTTGTCTACTAGACGAAATAAGTTGGATTTATACTTCTTGCTTAAAATCCTTAGTGGGGAAATTAACTGTTCTACTCTCTTAGAAAGTATTGGTATACATGTTCGGTCTAGGAGCATAAGACATGCAGAACTATTTCATACTGGTCGACATCAGTGTCTAATATGCCCATTCCCAGACTAATAACTATAGGAAATACGTTTCAGCCAAATTATTTAGTATAATGTTTGCATGATTTAAAGCTACTTTGGTGGATATTGCTATTGAATCCTCACTTATCTGTACATTTCACCTTCACGTTTACTTAAAATAAAAAAAAAATTGTATTTAAAATACTAGTATTGTAGTGTTTCTTCTGATGATTGCTTTTTAGCCGTAAACGTTTAAGAATAGTTAATAAAAAAAGAGGGTTAGGCGAAAGAATTCATATTATTGTAACTCTAAAAGCCTAGATACTTTTAGGCCTAAGATTGTAATTGATTGTGAAATATTAATATATTCAATTACTTTATTACTTATCAACTTATTGTCATTTGTTAATTGATATTAGTTTTACATTTGAAGATATATTTTCTGTTGTAAAAAGGAGTATCCGCTGTTTTTCTAAATCAAATAATAAAATAAAAAGAAATGTAGATTTGACATGGTTCTTAACTGATTTATGTTTTTCATCACAGTATGATGTCCGTTCCACAACATGCATAGATAAATTCTTTTTTATAACTTCGTTAACTGAATTCGTAATTTACTCCGGTTTCATAATTAATAAAGACAGTTTTCCAATGTTTACTATTTCAAAAAGAACAATGTTTATAAACTTCTTCAAGAAGCCCTAAAAGAATAAATATATATTGTAAGAAATCTTTTTTTGACTAAAATCGGATTAGAGTATATGAACAAGTTCGAACTGTGCTCTTGATTACTTGCTTGGCGCGATGATTGCAGCGTAAAAAAACTACCGTGATAAACTAAATTAATATTCGTAATAAGTTTGAGTAATTAAACTAGAATGAGGGTGATAAAATCAAGCACGCTGTATGACGTTCAGAACAAAAATCTCGTTTATTATAATTCTATCAGTTGTTTTTATATAATTATAGTTATATACAAGTATAAACAATCAGTATAGTGTGCATATTTAATAGTATGCATTTCTTTGGACCCTACAGCAGTAGGTCATTAAGTAATCCTGAGTTTGCAATTCAGCAAAAATGCAATTTTAACATATGAAATTATTACAACACTCTTTTACGCAAATTATATAACTGTTTATCGAAAGATATGTAAATAATTTGCTAGCATTTAAAGAATGAAATTGTTCTTGAAATGATATCTTTTATTCCAGTAAATTTATTACTATAAGAAAATTTTCCTTTATTTAGGGTTAACGATATTATTTATATATAAAATAATATGAAACATTTGGCAATAAAACCAAAATAATATGTATAATACATTCATATTAATTCAATAAAAAACAATTTATTTTATGACCAAATAGTACATTAAGAAAAAATATACATTGTGTCTGGGAATATCTGGAAGAACAGAAAGCGTCTAAAGCGATTCCCGTCCTATATACATCCCTTGTATGTAAACACATCGTATATTAATACCAAAAATTGCTTTTGGGAATTATCAATTAGTATAACCACCGTAGTATTCATCCTCTAAATAACTCCACCTGTTAGAAAGTAATAAAAATATAAAATATAATTAAATGTTGTTTAGCGATATTCAGCTGTATGACAGCCATGGCTACCGTCCTCCAAATATCCCTGTTTATTACTACCACGTAAAATGCCTACTAGAAATATCTTCGAAAATAGGATCAGTGGATAGCATCCTCTAGATATCTCCTATTAGGAGTTGAATATTTATTAGTTGAACTATCTGCCTTTATGGGAATATTCAACAAAAAATGGTTACGTACTTAATATTTTTACAATTAATATGTGGATATGAAATCTCTGGGAGTTTACAAGTTTGAAGAACCTGTTGTCAGAGGCGGCGTAAGGCGTGGGCGACGTGGGCCACAGCCCACGGCCTCGCGGTTTGAGGGGCCTCGCGATT
>WYDF02086437.1:0-24319 GCA_009867245.2 Adranes taylori | reverse complement strand
TATAGATTATGCTATGGAGGGATATAATTTATATTTTATAAAGATCGACTTCATTCAAGGCAAAAAATTCAACGGATGCTGCTACTAAAACTATACTTCATCATTGTCAGTTTTCAGAACATAACAAAATTGTTAATAAAATATTTCATTTCATGTTCGTTAACTTCTGGTTTAAATCTTAACAGAAGCAACACTTTTTTGTTGACCATTATTTACCAGTTCAAATGCTTCTTTGCACTTATCATGGAGAGCCGGGTTCGCTCAGCCTGGGTTTTGGTTTTTAAACCCATTATATGGCTTAAGTTTGTCTGACTTACATTAATTCTGCCATTTTTTGGATGTATGGTTTGGTGTGCGATGCTAACCGTTCGATTAGTTGCCTTCTTCTCTCTTTGGCTGGCCGCGTGACAGACGGTGCTTTGAGTCCTGCTTTTAGTTCAGAATTCCTTATATACCAAGGTGCGTCTAACGTCTTTCTAAAAAGTTTGTTGTGATCTATTGTGACTCTTTCCTATGCTTTGTCTGAACCATTGGCCCATAGCTCGCATCCGTACAGTAGTTGCGGCCTTAGCACACAATTCATTTTTTTCCTCTTGACTTTGCAGTCATTCCTGAATCATGTTTAAGTATTGAGTGTAGTCTATACGCTGTTTTTGTTATTTATAATTCAATTTATTACTTTTTTACTTTGCGTTCCAAGGCTCCATTTGGAGGCAATGCGTTTGCATTTTCATTTTCGAAAGAAGAATCCATTTAATGACGTAAATCCCACGTCATTTCATTACTTCACTAATTTACACATTCAATCATTATTTCCGACATGTCCAGATAGGTCTCTGCTTGCACCGACCCACCCGCGACGTACCTACATATGATCGGAGGTATGAAAATATATAATTATAACCTGGGGAGGCCCGATGCAAAAAAGGTTGGGAAACTCGGTTCTATTCAATTTCAAATAAGCTAAATTAATTGTAGCTAGATATGACATGTGACTAGTCAACCTTGCATTACGTAAAATCAAATCAACGACCTCTATAGCGTTGGCGTTTAAATCAGACAGAAATTAAAGAAGGAATATTTTTATATATTCATTAACAATTGCGATAAAAATGTAAATAATTCGCATAAATATGTAATTAAAACAACATTATGGAACTGATGTACATGTGCAATGTTTTACGGGGTAACAGTAAACATATATTATACGTGTTGATAATTGTGCATTTGACTTTATAATTAAATTTCATTTTTACAATCTTGATAAAATAACAATTAGCGCCAAGAATTAACAATACAAGATAGCCAAATAAATACGTGTTGAAGCGACAATTAAATTAGTATATTTTTATGCGCAACACGTTGTTGGTTTATCATATTAGTTTAATATAACAAGACTGGATAATATAGTTTGATAAGCAAATAGACCAAGCCAAACGAAAAAATAAATAACTACTAATATCATATACTGAGTGACCCATATTTTACAGAATTTATTTGTAGTTCAGCAGGATCATAGTTGTGGTATTATTTTTTTTTACATATCCATCATACCGCTTTTCTTATTATTTTTTTTTGTAACACATTGCGATTGCATCCCCTTTAGGGGTGGGTCGAATTTATCGGTTTAGTTATACTGTCCATTCAATATTCTATCAGAAAAAGTAAAAGATATAAAAGAGAACTAGATGTTAATTGCTTTGTTATAATTGTTTTTCAGTCCTGAGGGTGGTTTTGAATGAAACATGTCTTACGGCTTGTCAATGTTCAAAGATATTGATGTTGATGCTTGGCAGAATAAATTGTCGCAACGTTGGTTTACTGTTGAATATAATGAAGATATCATCCAACCATTGGATAAAATCGCATATGTGAAATCTAACGAAGTATGGGATGTCTTGAAGTAAAACTGTATTTAAGTGATTGAATAGATGTCATTTAATGAACGTTAGTCACAGTCGGCGAAGTAGTATCTGAAAAGGTCTTCACGGATTCCTGGATACAGCCATACTTTTCTCGGACTGGTAGTAATGGAACGTCGCCTGTAGTGTTATCGGATTAACACACTCCATGTAAATTAATTCAATTAATTAACATATAAATAATCCTCTAGCTAGTACAATCTAAATAAATTAACCAACAGTGAGAAGTCGCGAAGAAAGTCATTCACACTTATAAAGAATCAGTATGGATCTTGTTCTATTCGTTTACGCGTAAGTACCTAGGCAAGACTCGATCGGCAATAATTCACCATTAAGTGACCAAAATTATTCTTGTACAGCGAGCGGAATTAGCAAACCCTTCCTTGACAAACTACTTCGTCAATGAGGAAGCAAAGGAGGTTAACGTCAGAGGAAGAGGGAGACCAATTGCCGCTAAACATTCAATATCGTCGTTAAGCATTCATCACTCAACAATTTAATTCTACCAACGTCCTAGATAAGCATAAGAGGAGCCAAAATCCAACTAGAAGAACAAATAAATATCAGAAATCTAATTATCTTTAGTTCGCTATTTTTACTTGTTATTTTGCGAATGGAATTTGGTAATCGAATTATCCTAAGAACTTTTTGAATTATAAGTAGAAGCAATAATTGTCAGTAAATTAAAATCGCGAATCGAATCATATATTTGAAGTTATAAATATTAAGTAACAAAACAACTTAAACAAATTATTTATAGGAATAAAACAATTTCACCACGTTATTGCGTACAACTATCTTTGTGTTTAAGTACTTCATTCTAATCATAAGATCAGCGAATTTCTAACCCAACTCTGTATTATCTCATGCAACAAGCATTTTATGTTAGAAATAAACAGAATAAGAATATAAGCAGTATAGTGGTCGTAAAATAACCTCGATCCTCGTTTGATAAAAAATCTGTAACATCATTTTGGCTCTTGAGCAGGATCGGCGAACTGAATTGATGAATTAGAGACGAATTTTCTGGTTGGCTTAGTGGTTGACGGCGGCCTCCTCTTGTTTGCATTGAAGTAGAAGGTAAATGGGAATGGGGGTGAAAATTATAACTGAAAATGGGAAAAGTAATGTGAAAGATATGAACCAAAAGAAACTATTTTATGATGATTCAATGCTGATTACATTATTGTTAACTATTACGCTACTTTGAACAAATCGCTCTTCATGGCGTGATATTTAGTCGCTGACCGAAAAGACGAACTGATCAGATAATTACAAACTGAGATTTCAAGATGCGCGACATTTCATCCTTGGCAATAACGAAAGCTGGGTTGGCATTTTATATTCTAAAATCGGATTATAATTTTATGTCAAATGAAGATTTACATTTTTTTATCACCCATGTATATTATCTTTTTATACCAACCCTGGTAGAATCTTCTCACACATACGAAGATAGCCGAACGATGCTATTCAAAGATCTACGAGTATATTATTATTTTTATATAGCCTCCGGTAATATGTAGTTACAAATCTGGTAACTTTTTAAATTTAAATCTAGATACAAATATAGTTACAAAATCTAGTGACATCTAGCGTTAAATAATAATACTAAATTTTATTCAAACGCCCTTGTACATTCTTTTTGCATACACCCTTGGTACAATCTCTACATAGTTGCAAAACTAGTTACTTTTTCATTATAAATCAACTTTACTTTTTTAAATCTACAGCTGCCAACGCTCAAACTAATTATGATAGACCCCAGTGCCACCTTCTTCTTCTGAAATTTTGAATCTAGTAACAAATCTATAAACGAGATATCGTTCGATGTCCTGAAATGTCGCGAAATGTCGAGAGATGTTTGCAAGCATGGCTTGAGATGTTCACGAACATGTAGAATGTTCGCGTTCGTTTGGGTCTAGTACCCCCCAAACAGCATATGAAAATGATTTGTGTCTTCGAATAAGTGCCCGTTAGCTCAATTGGAAGAGCAATTGAGAGGTCCGGGTTCGAGTCCCGGACGGGGTAAACATTTTTTCGAGACACAAGTAATAAGCAAAATTAATTTCATAATTTACTCTATTAAATAATGCCAGGTGGAGGTTTAACCACGAACACCAAATATTCAATTAAACATGCGACCGCCAGCAAAGCGGAAAAGAAATTAATAAAAACAACCAGAAGGCTCTATCTACCCGATGACGAATTAATCGATCGACGGTAACAAACAGGTGTCCAAAACAAATCCTAATATATAAGTTGCCTATCTTAATAGGTACGGAAAACAAATACATATTAAAAATTTTTTGTGTCTTCGAATAAGTGCCCGTTAGCTCAACTGGATGCGCAATCGAGAGGTCCGGGTTCGAGTTCCGGTCGGGGTAAACATTTTTTCGAGACACAAGTAATAAGCAAAATTAATTTCATAATTTACTCTATTAAATAATGCCAGGTGGAGGTAATGGTTGGGGAGTTCTGATTGATAATGTGCAGTGATAGTGTGGTGGGAGGAATGGTTGGAAAGTTCTACGGTATAACCTAACGAAGAAGACATTAATGATCTGTTGGAATGCCGATTGGATTTACAAGGTGCCAAAAGAGATGGACGGTTAGGACATTTATTATGTGTTTTATTAACTTTTGTATGCAGAAAATACTCCATGTCAGATACAATTTCCAAAATTTTTATTTTCTTTTGCTCACAAGCTGTAGTTGAATCCTCTTGGCAACTGTCATGGCAATGCTTTTAAAAAGCAGGTCGACATCATCCTGTTCGTCGCATTTCAATAATTGTTTAATGGACTCATCAAACTGTGTGTTTGATCTTTTTCATCTGAAGTATTTAACAATTGCTGAATTTTCCATTCTGATTTTTAGTTGCGGCCGGATTACTATTGGTTCAGAAGTTTCCTCAGGTTCAACGGAAAATGTTTGAAATTCGTTTTTTGATGGAAATGTGCCATGCATGATGTCTTGTTGGGTATGTGGGTGATTGTTCTGGATACTTTCGGGAATTTCAGCAGAAATGTTATAAAACGTGTATCTTTCATCTTCAGTTGTATCTAAAAATGAAAATCTGTCTCAGTAGCTTGTCGTCTTTTTTTTTGACAGCAGCTCCTTTCGTGCCTATGTTTTCTTTTCTCTGCCTTTTATAATGATCCCAGATACTTTTCCATCGTGCTTGGCATCCATCCGGCATCCAGCACAAATATTGATGCTAAGCTTGACGTACAGCATCAATATTTGCCGCAACAACAGCTGTTGCAGGACGACCTTCCCTTGGTTCATCCTGAAGCGAAGTACGACCGAATTTAAACTCTTGAAACCAGCGATATAGCGTTGTCTTGGATGGCGCTTCATCACCAAATACAGACATTAAAGGTTCCAGGCACTGCTGTTGAGTTAAACCACAACGAATATCGTAAAAAATCATTGCGCGCACATTTTCAGGTGTTAACTCCTTTTTCACTATGATTCGGAAAAGATAATACGCCACTGTGTACACACGGAATAATTTGACAATCAGACAAAAACGTCGCCATCTTGATATCTAGCACTATACCAGCGCGCATGCGTCGATCACCAAAATACGCAGCGTTACCAGATTCCCGAATTTTACCGACTGTCCCTCGTACTTACTTTTTCTTCCTGACTTTTTCGCAATGTCTTGCCAAACTTTGGCTTCTTTTGTGGCCACTTTTGTAACCAGCAGGTTTCATGTTCCATTTATATTCAAAACAGCTGGCATGTTCAATTAACTGTTCCTCCTCTTCAGCAGTAAAGGGAATACTTTTAGGTTTTTCTTGCATTTTCTGTACACATTATAATTTAACAAACACAATAAAAACCAACAACGAATGGTCATTATCACAAAGAATATACGTAGCGTATGACGCAATTGATTCCTCCGAATACAGTCGGCCTTATCGCGTCCGACGTACAACGCTAGCGTGGAACGTATTGCGCTCTGTGGGAGAACACTAGCGCTACAATCCTACTGAGCAGTGCCGGTGTGTTGCACTGGCCGTATTGTGTTGTACACGGCACACAAAACACGCTGCGTAGGAAAACCCGTCTCTAGAACCGGGACGGGTTATTCCACATCCACGCTGACATCCACATCCACGGGGTATTCCACGTGACGTGCTAAAACTCGACGTACCCCATAAGAAGTCTATCACGTAGCACGCATGCGTCCGCCGTGGAACGCAGTTTCCTCTCGCGGATCGCACCACGGCTCTTGGTATCACTTCATAGCTTTTTCTGGATTTCTTGTTGTAAAGTAAGCTGTTACTTGTTATTTTTTCAGAATTTTACTAAAATAGCAGTGTCTGCAGAAGATGCTGCGGCCATTTGGTTCTTGCACCAACTGTCGAAAATGCCCCAAACGACGACAACAAAGAGGTTGAGTGCACCCTTTACTACAAACATAAAATTAAAAAGGAGCCTTCGAGAAAATTTGGCGATAAAATTTTTAAGTATACTAGATTGTTAACGTCTTCATTCGACGAACTACTTTGCCAGTTAGAAGATCAATAACTGGCTTGACTACTAGTATGCGCCCATGTATAAATTCTGAAGAAAAGTTATTAGTAACATTAAGGTAAACATGTTTTTCTTTTTTTTTTTAATTTCCTCACTCACTCTCCTGGCGCTACAATCTCTGTAGGACCCTGGCTTCACCCACAGCAGCCGTCCATTCTTCCTTGCTTGCAGCACATCTCCTCTAGCTCCGGATCCCCAGCACCTGCACATCCTCTCTGACACCATCAATCCACGATTTTCTTGGCCTGCCTGGCTTCTCTGCTCCCCCGATCTTGATCGAGTCTTCTTGGGGATTCTATCACCGTAGAGTTGATATACTTCTTGGTTGGTTCCAGTACACCACTCGCCAACTTCACAAATCTCTCTAAGTATGTTTCGCAGCACCTTTCTCTCTGACACCCTGGTGTAGATTCTTGTCAAGTTCAGTGAGCGTCCAAGTTTCATATCCATAGAGCACCACTGGTCGAATTATAATGCCGTACACGATAAGCTTGAGCTTTATTGAGGATTTCACTAGCTTATTAAGAGCATAGAAGCATCTGTTCTCTGTGGCAATTCGTGCTTTTATCTCTGTACTGATCTCGTTGTTCTCAGTCACCAGAGCTCTTAGATACTTCAACTCTCCAACTCTCTCATACCTTTCTTCTTTGCATTCCAAGTGACTCACGGCGCAGAACCTTTCCTTTCCTCTCGTGCCGACTATGTATTTTATCTTTTCATTGTTAATTCTTAGCCCTAGTCGCCTCCCGCCTTCACTCATATGCTGCACCGCCTCTGCTAATGCTCTCGAGCTTCTACCAAGAAGGACAACATCATCTGCGAAGGATATGTACTAAAGGGATCTGGGGTAAATAGCTCCCCGTGGGTTGAGCGGGATTCTACGCATGATTGCTCCAGGCAGAGATTGAAGAGGCTAGTCGAAAGTGCACCTCTTTGTTGCAGCCCTCTTCAAACCTCAAATTCCCTTGCTTACACCCTTGCACTTGTAGCTTGAACCTTCTGACACTCATATGACTCGTTGTAGTTAATGTAGAGTTGGTGCACGCTGACATTATGCTCGTAGCACTTCTGATTTCTCCAGAATCAGTCGCAATGACAGAATGTGGTTCAATATTGACCAGTTGCGCCGAAATCCACACTGCTATTGGCCTAATTCCTTCTCCGTATGTTTCCAGCCTCCTTGCTAGTACCTTCTCTTTTGCCACGTTCAAAAGAGAAAGCACACTGCAAATCATCTTGTCTTTGGCAAATCATTTTACTATTATTATTATTATTTATAATATTCAAGTAATTTAATGAAGAACAAATTTAATAACAAATTTAATCACTCGCTTGAGAAAGATTCGAGACTTGACATGTTTCTTCCATTTTTCTTTGAGTTGTTGCTAGTCGAATTATGACCATCTATAGCATCGGTGTTGCGTGAATCGAACAGGGATAGGGGATTTTTGATAAGAAACATCCGTGATTAGTCTCATATTTTTAATTTTTGCTGTGGCCTTTTGTTTGGGTACACGTTTTAAAATCATTTATCAACGACAACATAAAGTGACGATCAGAGTCATTTCTTCTGAAAGAAGGGGATAAAATGAAACGAGCAACAAAGGATCATCGCAAAAAAATTAGAGGGTGTGTTTGAGTCCACGTTATTTAACGACAAAAATGATAGACGAATTCATTTGTTCGGATTCTACTGCAGAGATTTTTTATATTTTAAATGATCAAAGGGAATAATGTCCAAAAGATAGGAATTCATTAAAATCAATAAATTCCATAAAATAATAAATTCCATAAAGTAAAGTAGCAATGTATCATTATAATTTCATTTAATTATAAAGTTACATAAATTAATTTCAGAATAATATATTAATCTAAAGAATAGACATGCGTAATGAATGAGGACGTGTTACTTTGTAGATGCAGGATAAACTTACCGCGACGCAGAAATTTAGGGGCAAGTAGAAGAGAAAATAGTCGCTTTACGAGAACTGAAATAAATCTTAACGTAAACTCACGAACATTGAGGATAGACATTTGTTCGTTCGTGAAGTTAGGGAGAGATAATGGAAAAATAAATTAAGTAGTAGGCTTTTTAATAAGCAGAGGTGAGATGCATCCAAATTTTGTGAATCAGATACGAAATGTTACATGATTAGCCGACTTGAAAGTATAAAATCAGAAACTCGGTGGAAAAGGTAACTAGGTTTCTAGCAGCCTTTAATCAGTTTGTGACAGTTTTTATTCAGATTTTTTTATCACTCTTGAACGGTAATTCAATCAGTTTAATTAAATTTCGCGTGTTTTCCTTTACTATTCTTTTTTGGTTGTTGTCGTGAGAATTATGGTAGACGTTCAGACGTAAGTAGGCAATTATTTTTATTGTAAATCTTTGATTAAGAAATTGAAACACCTTAAGTTCTAAAACTAACAATGAATTAATTTTTATTTAGATGTTGGATACTAGTTTGTATATTTACTTCCAAGTTGAGACAAAAGTTTATCGTTTGAAAACAAATCCTTATGCAAATTTAATAAATTAGAACCGCACTGTATATTGTTATATTGTCAGTCAACCAAGAAGGCGAAACGAGACCATCAGACAGATCTTCACGGTCCACCAACTGAGGACTACAATCGAACAGGGACAAATGCGACAGTTTGGACAGGTCAACCGAATGGCCGATACCAGGATGCCACAGCAGGCATGAGAGGCACGGATAAGCAGCAAGAGATCCCGATGCAGGCCACATCGAGGGGGCAATCAAAATTCCCGGTGGTAACCTGCGCCAAACCACGGTGTTATCACAGGATAGGACTCAATGGGATTCCTTTATAAAAACCTCAACACCGCAAGGTAGAAGCGGAGACTATTAAGTCAGTCACCCACCCAATCCCTTATTAATTACTTTCTTATTATTATGATTAATTAAACGTTGCATGGCCGTTGTTTTATTTATTTCCGAATCACAGGAAAATTGTGTTGTATACGTATTAACATTTTTGAAGGTCGAATAAATCTTAACGAGGATTTGTTTGATTATTTGGCAAAATTCATAGATCCTCAATAATTGTTATTGCATATAAAATAAATTATTTTGTTGGTAATAGAGTATTTTAAAACCAATGGTGGTTTATTATTATTATATTTTATTAATTCTTGGACCGTACTTGCTTTATTAAGACCAAACGTTGGTTTTAATCAAGCAAGGTTCGATGAATCCTTGTTTCATTGTCAAATTTTATTACTGTATGAATTTCTAAATAAACTACGCTACGCAAAGATAAATAAATCATTAAATCTTTGCTGTACCATTCACGGAGTTGAGCGTGTTTTAACGGGAACGAATTTATCTCGTTGAAGCTAACTCAATTCCATCTAATTCTACAAATTTCAACGTGACAATATGAAGATGTGGAAATAATGCAGAAGATAATGAATGAGATAATGAAAATAATGGGACGAGAGAAAATTATTGTGCATGACCAGAGGAAAGGATATGGTAGGAAAAGTGTCTCAGCTTTTCGACGCCTTCCCAGTCTAGCAATGTAGGGAATTTTATGAAGTAATTTATTTTTCTCTTTGCTTTTTCAATTACGATTATGGATTGTTTATAATTTGATTATGTCAGTAAAGGATTTTCTAGGTAATAAAATATCGTATATGAGTTATTCATTGTACAGGACTGTACTTAAAACAAAAACGAAAAAGAATTTAGTGAGAAAAAAATTCTAGTCTGGTAAATTTATAATTAAACTAATTTATCTTATATTTATATATTTATTTAAAGACTTTACTTAATAAAATAATCACAGCACAAAATAAACAATAATGATTTTAAAACATTGTTTTATGTACATGATTTAAATCAGAATTAAAATATTTTCATATTTAGTACTACTGTAAAACCTGACTAGATTCTTTAAACAATTTCAGGTACATTATACATTAATCTTTGAATTAATGTAGTCTAAATTACAAAATATTCTTTTTCAATTTCAATAGAAATATGTAAATGGTTAAAAGTGGCGTAGATTTTTATTTAATCATTATAATATCCATATCTAATTTTTTGTGCGCCTTCACGATGTTTAATGTATGAGAGAAAAATGTCGTATAGCATAGTAACTAAATTGATGTAGAGAACTTGATATTGTACTGGCAAAAAGTAGAAATTTATAAATTGTGTCGGTGGCCAAATACTCCAATCAATCTGAAATCGAAAAAAAATTGGAAAGTTTAAATGTTTATAAAATGAAAATGTTTTAATAGTATTACTTTAAGACGTAAATAACTTGTATGATGAGACGATTAGATGAGTTAGTCCAATTTCAAATACATACCTGTTGACATGTGTATACAAATAGCTTAAAATTAATATTTCCAGCATTAGGGAAGCTTTCGTCAGTACGCGTTTTTTGCCTACCGGTAGAAGAAATCTGTAAATAAACTAGTTGAAACATTTAAAACATATATATTTGAATAATAGCTTAACATCCAGACGGTGGTGTAGTTGTTTAGTCGAAGACTATGAATGAACTACTAAAAACGGGTACTGAAGAAAACTTCATTAATGCTGGAAATACGTATCTGCCCTGGTCTGGCTTTTTTAAGCTATTTATATACACATGTCACCAACAGGTATTTCAAATTAGACTAACTCATCTAATCGTTAATTCTATAAAGAAGTCATAAAAGTTCCATCCCACCTTTCGTATACCGTTTGAATTCAGAATATTTACAATAAACTACAAACAGCAATTATTAATCTAGTTTTAGACACATAATTTTTACAACATCTATAGTGTCGTGGACCATTTCTTTTTAAAATAATAGAAAAGATGTCGTCTTCATCCAACGTCTATTTTAAAATAAATTTGTAGGCGAACGTTTTCGGGAACTAGGCCCATTATCAAGCTAATGTTGAAGTGTGGACCGCTCATGTCTCCATTTTGTCAAACACTCGACAAAACTTAGAATAAACAGTTGACACTCGAGCATTAGCTTGATATACATTTAAATATTTATTTTATTTACATTAACAATAACTAAATAAATAATAAAAAAATTACACTGCGAAATACGCTAGTCAAATCTTAGGGGTAACGATAAAAACACCGTTGTGGCAATGAATATCAAAAAAGCAACTTCAATTTTATTAACAGATATCAACAATATGTACAGAATTAAAACTAACTAACGTGCTTAGTTTAAAAAGTATAAAGGCATATATTTGTGCAAAACGTATGACAATTTACAAGTTTTACAACATTTAAAACGTTCAAAGAATTTTAAAACATCTGTTTTCAATTTGGCATATACAAAACAATGTCTCGTAATTAATATTGCACATGTACGCTAAATAAACTCATTTAACTTGTTAAATTGTTCAGTAAGCTAAATGGCTAAATTTTACATATTATATGAACAATTTTTGTTTTGTAATAAAACGTGACCTATAATATTATATAGTATCTATTTGATATGAAGCAAAAACAATTGACATAACTTGCTTGCTATTACCTTCATATTCTAATTTAATAGGTGCATTAAAATTAGGATGTTTTATTGATAAAAATTTAATTATACGAGGATCTCTAAAAGAAATACCCTTAATCCTTAATAGAAATACCCTTAATAATATATCTAAATTATCTAATCTAATTCACACCAAGAAATATAATATATATAATTAAATATAATCTAATATATATTAATCAATCAATTACTCATAATAAATTAGTTAAATTAAGAAGAAAATATATAATCTTAATATGTGAATAAAAGACAGAAAGAAAACAGTTACGGTGCAAGGTCGTCAGCTTCTACAACTTACATACATCTATAAAATAAAATAAACATCAGACTAGCTACGCATGAATAGGAAGCCAGCGGCATATGATCACGGCGAAAGCTTTGTACTTGCCGAAACAACGAGCGGTTTCCTTTCATCTAATTTGTCATATATTTTAAGATCTACGATTTACGTATTTCTTTTACAATGGCTAGTTTTTTTTATGAAGCGACTGTTTTTAACGTATATTTTCCCTTCGTCGGCTTATGCAAGTTTGGACAGGAAATTTCATCCTACTACAATTATCTGAATGCTCGTTAAGCTTTTTACCCTTTTAGCGCTTAACAATCTGATTGGATATTAGTTTAACGAATTATTGAGGGAGGCGTTATTCTATGAGATTCTTTGATATTTTGACGCATCAAGCTATTATTTCCACCGCCGGTGTGTCTCACCACTTTTAGAAATTACCCCTATTTGCATTTTCACTAGATAACCGTCAACAAAATAATGCAACTTTGATCCTTAAATTTTCAGGAAGAACCTTTTGATTGGCCGGAAGTATAACCTTCCTAAAAATTTTGCAGCAGAGGCTTCTTTCAAAATCCGCCTTTTTTGTGGCAGACGCCGTCGAAAACCATCGACTTAGGCAACAAGCCACAGCTCAACGGATCCATCAGGAGCAGTTTCCTTCGCATAAAATGAGCCATCCAGGCCAGTGATCCAAGAGAAGCCGATGGCTGTCTTTGCATGGCTGCGAGAACACAATTGTGCTAGTCCAGAGCTTTAATTCTGAAATAAGACCTAGTCAATTCCTTTTGGCCAGCGAGAATGATTACAGCCAGTGTTGATCTGATCTTAAAGCGTTATAGTAAAATTTAAAATATTCGAACAACATATTAAATGTACGAAAATAAAATAAGTAAATTAAAATTCTACAAAACAAAATTCAACTTTTGCGAGACAAAAAAAAGAGGTTACGTACCCGACGACGTACCCGAAGGATTATGATTTTCTTATACTCTTATTCTCATATTATTTTCCCATTATCCTTGACATAGATGCAAGATATGGAGAGTCACATGACAAGAAGATGTTCATCACCGACGCCAATTTCAGTACTTTGGCAGAGGCCAAATTCATTCCGTCAACGCAAATTATTAGTCAATATCCTCAGCATCATTATTCATCAACAAAAACCCAATTATCATAACGTTTCAATGGATTTCTACGCCTGCGCGCATATCTACGAAAATCCTACGCAAACAGCGCATCGATAAGGTTCAAGGTTCTCCATCGCCAATGCTTCATTCGATCATCATCTACGTATTATTCAACCAAAAATCATTTATTTAATCCAGTCAATTTCAACGCCGTTGGTACAGAGGAGAAGTTCATTTCAGAGCCGTACTCATAGATGAATAAATCTAATACAATATAATATATATATATACAATCATATTTAGTTCATCACGCTTTATTTGCTTTATTATTTTGAATCGAAGAAGAGAAATGGATCAGCCTAACAAATTTTGAATTATATTTAGAATGAACATTATTGTCATTCAAATGTCATTCATATAAGAAACTACGTACTTTATTATACAAATTAGAACGAACGAATTCGTAACCCAACCCTGAATTTCATGCAAGAGCAAATTATGTTACAAAGAGAATAAAATATAAAAAGCAGTATAATAGTTATAAACAAATTACGATCCTGCTTTGCTGCTAAACTTGACGCGCA
Source organism: Adranes taylori (assembly GCA_009867245.2). NCBI lineage: Eukaryota > Metazoa > Arthropoda > Insecta > Coleoptera > Staphylinidae > Adranes > Adranes taylori. The sequence goes on along the minus strand of WYDF02086437.1, from coordinate 10,310 downwards.
TACATATTCATTGCATCGTAGAACGGGGACAACATTAGTTCAATAAAATACTCAGTGCAGAGGCGACTGCCGACTGGGCAAGGTGTTACCTGTTACGGTAATTCATGATATCAACCCATTTATATCAATTTTTTGACGTCGACCTTAATTTTTTGCTTTTCACGTGTAAAAGTAAAAGTTGTAAAACAAAAAGGAAACGTAAACTTTTAGCGGATTTTTAAAGTGAGAACCAAAAGAAAGTAGCTATTAACATTTTAACCATCCGCCTCCCCCCCCCCCCTTCCAAGTGACGCCACAGGCTTAGTGACTCACGAGCCACTACTAAAAAAATAACTAACCAAATCGAACCCACTTCTCAAAAAGGTTCGCCATCACTGCCCTATAATATGAATTTTAAGATAATAACATTAAAAAATAAAAAACATCTCGAAAAAATTAAATTACTAATTTTTTTGTGATATTTTCCTGTTCAATGTTGATTGGACAATGAGCTTAGTTTTCAATTTTGTCGAGTGTTCGACAAAATGGAGACATATGCGGACGACACTATCCTTTCGATAATGAGCCTAGTTATCCTTTCGACAAAATGGAGACATAAGCGGCCGACACTTCAACATTAGCTTGATAACGGCTCTAGTTCCCAGAAGAGTCGCAAGGAAAGAGCGGGGGGCTGCCTCGGACGGCACGAGAAGGGGGCGCGAAATTGTCCTCAAGTCAAACAAATAGTTCCTGGATATTTCAATTTGTACATTTTTGGGGGGCGTCAAAAAGGTATCATGCCCCGGGTGCCAATTGTGCCACATATAGTTCCCAAAAACGTTCCCTAAAAGTTTATGTAAAATAAACGTGGATAAAGGCGACACATTGTTTTCTATTATTGTAACATAAGTTTTATTAAAAATCTATTAATTTACCAAATAAACTTCAACAAATTTATTATTCAGTTCGTTGTTTATTTCTTCGACGGATTTATTTTCCAAAAGGCCAGTTCCGAAAAAGAATGTGGCTATGCACACCGGCGACATGAAGAGCTGGTCTAAGAGGATTTTTCGTAATATAGAAAATAAATTTCGTTTCGGTATAAAGTTATCCAAATATTTGTAGAAGTAGTGGTTTAATGGACCCATTGTTAAACCCACTATTGTCATACGTCCTGCAAATTTAGAATGAACATAAATACGTATTAATTATCTATTCAAAATTCATTTGAATTTTCATTATTGTAATAAAAGTATTTCCCTGTTTTAACATTTATTTATTCACTACCGGTTTTGGCTTTTGGCCATCGTCAGGTGAAACTGCAAAAATATTACATTAATTTACACAGTACAAGAAATAAAAATAAAATACAAAATTATGGAATCACTGTTTTTTAGGTTATGTTTATATATGTAATCTATTGCGTAATTTGTTAGTTTTAGTCGTTTGTTTGAGTTATTATGTAAAATTATTATTATACTTTCTGTAATTGAGTTATGAAATCTTGCACATTGTATGTTTTGTTACTATTCGTAGTCAGTTGAGTTTATGTTAAATGTCGTGTGTGCTGCTGTAGTAATTTCTTTTCGTTTGCAGCTATCGCTATCTTTTTGTATTTTAATATTGGTGTATAAGGTTGTCCGGTGTGGTCGTTTATGCATATTTTTGTTTTGTCATTTTTTACTTTTTCTATTTCAAGAGCATCTAGTAATATGAGTTTGTGCCCTTTCCTTGTTTCGTGTAGTTGTTTTAATTTGTTCATTGTACATATGTGGTTCTAAGTTCTACGTTTGATATCGTTTTGTTATTTATGTGTTCTCTGAATCTACTTTTCATTACTTGTCCTGTTCACCTATATACTTTGTATTGCAGTTATTTGGTTTTTGTTTCGGATGCGCAACTTGCGCGTATCCGCAAGTTCCGTTGATCTTACGCTTTGTTCCCCTGTTTTTTCCCACTCAGTTAGTTGGGACGTTCTGGATGATTCACATGGGAGCGACTATTTTCCGATTTTACCATTGATATGCCCAATATTGAGTTATTTGTTCATCGTTTTCCTTGTTCCTATAGGAAGGATTTTTAAAAAGCTAAGTGGAACCGTTTTTACGGGTTCGGTGATTATTTTCTTCAAAAAACATATCAATTCAGTTATTAATATATTTACAGATCGCTCCCTTATTCCGCTTCAGACTTGCGTTCGATATCTGGGGATTCGTTCGATAACAAATTGCAAGCGTGGCTTTATATTGGCTTGTTCTAAAAGATTGAGCATCCTTAAACATCTTGGTGTCTCATGTTTGGGGGAGGAGGGGATCTGGAGGTTCCCCTTCTACTTTTTGGGCGTTTGGGAACTTGGAAAAACCAAAGGACATTTGGAAAAATTGTTCAGACTGCAGTATGCGGCTTTAGATTTTTGTTTGGATCGGCTTAGGTCCACTCCTGTTCAAGCTATTTTGGTGGAAGCTGGAGAACCTCCAGGTGATCTTAGAAGTATTTTCTTGGCTAGAAAATTTTTAATTACACATGGTGCCTCGTCATCTTTTGTTCACAGAAAAATTGCTGATTTTTATGAATTACATCGTAATTCTTTGCAGGTAAGTGCTAGGATTCCACTGTTGATTACCGTTTTCAGGGAAAATCTGTCCATTTTAGATAAGGTTCTAATAGGTCTGCCTTATAATTTTTTGGTATACTAGATTGTCATTCCTGTTAAATTTTTCGATGCCAACATACAGTTGGATTGTAGTCAGAGTTTTCTGGCTTTCAAAACTGGATTTTATTCAGATTCGGTTGATTTTTTCACTGACGGCTCGATTATTCGGACACCTAATTCGGTTGTAATGGGTATTTTCTGTCATATACTAACTAATTGAATTAGCCGTTAGATTGTGGGATTATTGTGACTGAAGAGTTTGCTATTCTTAAATGCATAGAGCTGATTCTTTTAATGGGAATCAATTGGTCAGTATTTTTTTTAGACTCTTTGAGTAATCTTAATTAGTGTTTCCTCTAAGGACAGTAAATTAATCCTAGATATCCGCGAATGTTTTTCCCTCTTATGAAAGCCCACCTTTTTCATAGTTTTCAGAAGTGTTGGTCTGAAATTTCAATAATTGCTGGGAAAAGATTTTGTAGAATTCATCCGTATGTTCATAGTGTTCCTTGGTACAAATCCTAGAGTTATTTCGTGTTTGGGCAGACATAGAAGTGGGTACGGTTTGTTCCCGGCTCACCTTTTTAGGATAGGCTTAAAAGACGGTCCGTTTTGTGGGTGTGGCCTTGAATGTGACAATAACAGGGTTAATATTAAAGCATTTTATTTTCGTTTTCATTAATTGGGAGTTCCCTCCCCGTTTAATGTAGATCCATTGTAGTCCACCTTGACGGAGGATCTTATTCTTGCTATTACAAGTGCATTTCTTCCAGTAGAATTCGTTTATAAATGAACTTACTTCGATCAGAGCAATAGAATCATCAGGATTCAGAGCAGTCTAAGCAATAGAATTAATTTTTCTGTTCCTTAAGTCGATGATAGTCCTTGTTGGCGGAAAGAGGTCGACTTTAAAGATATATAATACTAAACAACGTGCAATATTTCATAACTCAATTACGCAAGTATAATAATATCACATAATAAATCAAACAAAAAATACAGACCAATAAAATCAAACACAACAACGACAAAAACTAACAAATGAAGCAATAGATTACTGATGTAAACATAACCTAACATACATTGATATGCCATAATTTTATTTTTATTTCTTGTACTGTATAAATTAATATAATACTCTTGCAGTTTCACCTGACGATGGCCAAAAGCCGAAACCGTTAGTGAATAAATAAATGTAAAAACAATGAGGTACTTTTTATTACAAGATTAATTAGAAATCATGATAGTTTTTGATCGTTAACAAGGTTTTCTAATTAGTTATAATAAATAGTACTTCCTTGCTTTTACATTTATCTAACAACAGTATACGGCTATTTTCCAATCATAAAATAGTCGTAGACTGTTGTTAGGTTTTCCTCATGGACATCACGCCATTCAATCTTACACATGTGATGCTCATTCCGCTGAAAGTGGGAAACAAGTCGTATAAGGTGGTGGACTGTACCAAACCAGTGGCAGTCAACTACAATATCCATCAGCAGTATTTCCAATTGACGCACGGACAACTGCACAAGTAGTGCAATCCAGATGCAGTTCAAAAATGGGCACGAATCAGATTTGCGTCATAAATGCCATCTACAAAACTCTTCAGCACACCCAATGTCGTACAAAACCATGTATTCAAAGCAACGGTCTGGGAAAAAACGATTACGAGCAACGCGTGGCTGTTTAGCACAACCCAACACAAGGTCATATCTATTATCTGCAGCGAAACCAGGGAGCAAATAATGATTCATGACACATGAATTATAAAGATAGAAGATGGATACCAAATTCAAGCACCCACAATCAGTCATTCGTCCACAACAGCAAGTTAGCATTACCGTAGTCAACAGCTTCAACATCGAGTTAAGCAATACTTAATTCCATCAAGTACATGTAAGCGTTGAAGCATCCCAAGAAATTATACGTGACGATCTACGTCTGATACAAACCAGGGAAAAAAACCAGAAATTCAGGACGTCGATTTGGCTCACGGCTCATCATTAACAGAGTCGTATGGGTCATCATTTGGTTGATGACCGGAGGATTCCTTATAAAGCAGATCTTGAAAATTCTAACGAGAAAAGGGACACCTCAAGATGTTAGAATCTTCGAAAGACAAGAGTGAACATCCAGGTACGACCCAACCGAACTTTACCCTCTCCGCGAGGAGGTGGCAGCATGCCCAAGCCAGGACACTGAAAAATAATGAGAAGATATTGTTTGAAATTATTATTTAAATGTCATATTATTTATTATCATATGTATCACATTATTTGTATGTTTAAGGAGGCCGTAAACCCTAAATAAATAAAGAAATCCTCTTCAGAATAAAATTCTGGGGAAAAAATATCATTCAGAAATAATACACGGAAAGCAAATTATTATGTATTAATAATTTAATTTACGTAAGAAATGAATAATAAAACTATTCACATATCAAAAATTGCATGTATCAAAATGCAAATTCAGCAAGCATAGTGACCTAGTAAGTTAAAAGTCCACCTAATATGTATCATAGTAGGCAGAAATATACTTATTGTTTCCATTCAAACAGAAACGTAAATAATTGATTAATTTATAATAAATTGAGATTTTTAGTCAAAACGTAAACTAATGTATTTGATTTTCATAATACCCTCGTTCTCTAATAATTTCTCCAATTTTTTACCAAAAGTAATTTAATTTACTTCAGGTAGTTTATAAAAACTGCTATCATCGAGTTAAACAAGTGCTTACAAGCTATATAGAATTAGCCCACTTTGTTCAAATTGCAATACGAGGAATTCAAATTACAATCTTTTATAAAACATAAAACTTCTGGAAAAGCAATGGAAGTGGAATCTGAATTTCTCTTGCAAATAGCAAGAGAAATTCCCTATAACAATTGATGACAACATTTTCTAATGTTGAATATATGTTAAGAAATTCCCCAAACGTTCTAACAAATGTTGCCAACATTTACAAATTTTATCAAATGTTCCATGTGTTTCATTAATATTTTATGCTGCAACAATAATAGCAATTGAGTTATTTTAAAGATGCTCCCTTTTGGAAAAGCTCCAAAATCTCTTTTTTAAAAGATGCCCCCTTTTGGTAACTATATAAGTAATAAAATATAAGTTATTAGAAAAATTATCGACATTTACTTCTATATACTTGATAGAACGATTTTTGGCGAAACTCGGTTCACCCGATTTCTTCCGGTGTGTATGGTTGGGTATTATGAAAATCAAATAAATTAGTTTACGTTTTGACTAAAAATCTCAATTTATTATAAATTAATCAATTATTTACGTTTTCGTTTGAATGAAAACAATAGGTATATTTCTGCCTACTATGATACATATTAGGTGGAATTTTAACTTACTAGGTCACTATGCTTGTTGAATTTGCATTTTGATACATCCAATTTTTGATATGTGAATTGTTTCATTATTCATTTCTTACGTAAATTAAATTATTAATACATAATAATTTGCTTTCCGTGTATTAATTCTGAATGATATTTTTCCCCAGAATTTTATTCTTAAGAGGATTTCTTTATTTATTTAGGGTTTACGGCCTGCTTAGACATACAAATAATGTGATACATATGATAATACATTATATGACAGATAATACATTTAAATAATAATTTCAAACAATATCTTCTCATTATTTTTCAAATTGTTTTATGGTTGCGGATTTCGATTTACCATTTTCATTAATATTTTTTTTTATATTTAGACAAAATTTAGAGGAAACAAAAATAAAAAGAGGATTTTAAGAAAAAGACTATTTATACAGCGAAAAATTTTTGGGTCTTAAATAACTTTTAATTTATGTTATTTAAATAAGTAGTTAAATTTCTGATTAAATATAAAGTCGATATGCCGTCGACTTTATATTTTGTCCAAAATTGAATTATTTCTTCAAATTGTATAAATTGAGGCTTGAGGATCCCGCCGAAAATTAATTATAAGTTATTTAAGATCCACTTTAACCTTTTAGTGCATTATTATTCTATAATTTAACCTTTTCTTTAAATATTTTTATTAATTTATTACTATTGTATAGCTCACCTATTCGTGCCCAATCATATCGCTTCTCCAACATATGTCTGTTGTATTCAATTTCCTGCTGTAGAAAATCACCGAGGCCCATAAGTAGGCCCGAGGTAAGCGTGTTGGTCCAAAATAGATATTTTCCAAATGCGGCATTGAAATAGTATGCGCCCTTGATTTTGTGATCTATTTTTGGTACTTGTTGATATTTTGGCGACCGACACATCCATCTTACTTGTATGAATAATGCTTTTAAACGTTTATTTAGCATCTTTTTTAGCGTTTATGTACAAATTTGTCTGTTATAAAAGTAATTATGACAGTTTATGACGGTTATGTATATTCATTGTGTTAATAACTAAGAAACTACACTAGAAATATTCCACATGTACCTATCACATTTCTATTTTATTAAATTTCTAGTTTCTTTGGACAGCGCGTTTTCCTACACGTGAATACGCAAAGTAATTTATATTCTAGTTCTATTCCCGCACATTGTTATGTCATCTCGTGCTGCTCAGCTGATCAATAAGATCTTGCAGCATAAACAATAGCGAAGCTCGAGGAAACTGTATAGTTTTTATAGTTTAGAATAAGCGCACATAGATGGCGCGACATATTTAAAAACAACACCGAAGCAAATGGCGTGAAACATACAATTCATAAACATAAACATACGTATATTTCCTATGTGTTTAAGGGCGACATAATCGGAAAAGTAAAGCAATGTTTTTAATTTCGTGACTGAAATACATAATATATCATACTAAATATTCAAAAGTATTGTATAATAAATAATTATTATCGATTTTTCGTGATTTTCTTAAGCAAGTACATCAAGTTTTCGCCATTAAATAGACAAACTAGTTGGGGTGTGTTGTTAACCAAAAATACAAATTAGCTTCGGGGTTGCAATGAATCTAAATTAATTAGATATACATCCAGTTATAAGGGTGCTCTTGTGTGTGAGTGTTCCAAAAAGAAAACGGAAAAATAATGCCAAGTTCTCCAGAGCATAATTCTTTTGCATGTATTTCAGGAGAGTATAAAGAGGTAAGTATACACATAAAAGCTTTATAAATGTATGTATGATATTCAAAAAAACAGATATATATATATATAATATAGTATAAAAATTTATTCCTGGTGAACATTTGATTGTATGATATATTTATTATCTTAATTAATTGGCTAGGGTGTTGATTATGTGGGCGACAAGAGAGAAGTTTAAATATGTGTTTGCTGCTATAGTTTATTTAGAAATGCATTAATAGCACTATTTTCATGGCTTAGGTTTAAAACGGTTGTCATACAGGGTTGTTCAATGCAGAACAAATATAAATAGAAGGTACCTTCTATCTCAGCTTTTGCAAGACTTCTGTTTGATCACACTTTATGTTCAGGCAGGTTTATTCGAATTTATAACACAGGAGCGGACTAAAATTATTTTTATATATTAAAAGGATAGGAATAAAATTGGAAGTACAGAAAATATGTTGATTGCGAAGGTTACGTTCCAGAGAAGGTAGCAATGAGCGGAATTTCGCTATCAACGTGGATAAAAAATCATTTTAGAGTTCATTTGTAAAATAAACATTAGTAGGAAAATACATATTTTATCCATCATAAAAGTAATATAACATTAAATAGAAACTGACAAAAATATAATTGACGTTGGTTGATCTATAATAAGGTGTTTTAATAAATGTTATATTAAATGTACTTCCTTATTTTTAATTAATTTCTCGCTACCGGTTTCGCTTACACTATAAGAATCTTCAGGTTTAAACTAAATAAAATAAAAATTAGGTACTAATTATAGAGAAAATAATTAATATTAACTTGCAATTTTACTTAGGAAATGTAGCACTGAGAAATTATAAACTAACTGACAAGTTGTTGTATGCATGGGTCATTGCGTTGTGAATGAAGTTTCTTAGGGTTACATGATGTGTGGCCGTGTTTTCTTTTTTTTTTTCATGCGTGAATCTGAAGTGTGATGTAGATTATGCTTGAGAAGTGGTAAATGAGCTATATGTATGCCTGTTATTTTTAGTGTTTTGGAAGGATTTGCGGAACATGAATAACGGTGTTTTAGTAGGTGAATTTGATCGTTTATGCCGTTGTATTTAGGTGAATTTTTTATTTTATCTATTTCGAGGGCTTCTAATAATGTTATTTTTATCCCTTTCTTTTCTTCGTTTCTAGTTTGAGATTTTCTATTTTAATTTTGTGGTTATATTCAAAACTATGTCTTCCCAAATTTGATGTGATTTTGTTAGCTAAATATTCCTTGTACCTTGTTTTTATAGGTATTTCGGTTTCCTCAATATAGGTGATGTTACAGTCGCTATAAGTGATTCTGTAAACTCCATTCTTGTCATTGGTGTCTGATTTTGCGTTGCAGAATAGATCGGTTATTTTTTTTTTGTTTTATATCCACATTTTATGTGGTATTTTCTGAGTAGCCTGTTAGTCCTTTTGTTTACTAGGGCTTGGTTTTTTCTTTCGTACTTTCTGCGTTGTCTCTTATTTTGATAATTGTTTTTCTGTTTCAGCATGTTTTGTTTATTATGTCTGGTGAGTATCCGTTGTTTATGGCCATGTTTGTTATTATGTCTTTCTTTTCGAACGAAAAAAGAGAAGACAGACACACAACATGTAACCCTAACAAACTTCATTCAACACGCAACCACCCATATAACAACTTGTCAGTTAGTTAATAATTTCTCAGTGCTACACGTCCTAAGTAAAATTGAAAGTTAATATGTATTAATTATGTTCTCCATAATTAGTATTAGTACCTAATTTTTATTTTATTTAGTGTTGTGTAGTATATAATTTATATTTATTTGAATCTTCCTCGTATTTTTTAGACAAAACATTTGAATAATCATTTTAAAAATTAAATAATGCCTTGATATGGAAATTAATTGTTCTATATAAATTATTTTACGTATGCTTCAATAAATTGTTTTTTAAATAATTGAGTAGATTAATTAGCGAGTACGAAATATATAAACATTATTTATTTCAAAAACATTTGAAAAGTGCAATTATATGCAAAAATAGAGTATTTTCCTTTAGATAATAAAAAGCGACACACTTAACTCATTTACATTACATTCATAAAACGTTAAACTTGTGCAATTTTACCGATTTTGTTGTTTAATTAATAGATATAGTTTATTATTAATAAACATCTTTAATTTCAAAATCCCAACTTATATTTGCTCAATTCAAAATTAAGGATTCTAACCCCCACGACTCCCGCAGAAGCGGATTACCCTTAGTTGATTATTCAACATATTTGGTGTCAGGTGTCATGAAAATATCAACATTTTTTGATATTTTCAAAGATTAGGGTTTTATCCGTATGCATAAACTAGGGTTCATATCACAAAAGCGAATATAATTTATCAGTTTCATTCGAATTAATTTCGATAAAAGTCTATCTCGTTAGAAGTCTATCAATCAATCTTTAGCTCGTCCAAATAAGATAATCAATTAATCTAATATAATGGACTTTTGCGAAAGTTGTTGCGAAATTAAAGCTGAAAATTTTCGCTAACTAGTGACGAAGATCTTCGTTTTGCCGTTCTTCGACTCGTCAGACTAGTGATACAAAT
>WYDF02086426.1:0-11004 GCA_009867245.2 Adranes taylori | reverse complement strand
GATCTAAGCCAATCTTCCGGTATTTTGTGGGAGTCATATATTCTGTTAAATAGACGTGTTAAATGGTGCATATTCACGTGCATTTGATCAGCAAAGCTCTTAAAATAGTAAAATGGAACATACTTTCTATTTAGTATATTCATGAACAAAATGATTCGCAACGACGATTTTTGTGAAGATCGTCTGAAAGCGGTTGTTGTTTTGGCAAATATGTAAGCTATGCGTAAACTAATACTGCAAGAGCATCATGTGACTTATCATTTGATTGAGGCATCCCTTGGCATTAGTGGGATCAATATACATTCACTACTACATAACCATTTTGTCGCCAAAACATTTGTTCGCGTTGGATCGCACATCATTTGACAATCGTTCAAAAAGCGACTTGTCCCAATTAATATAAAGAAATTGTCACACTATACGATCCCGGTGTAACAAAATATGTCGATGACATTACGACAGATGACGAATCGTTGAGCTCGAATCGAATCAGATGACGCACAAGTATGAGCGAGAAAATAAACCGCATTCAACTGTCCGTTGATATTTGAATATTAATCAGTTGTGGAAATTCCAGTAGTGGAATCGTACCAGTTATTTTCGTACTTAATGTTCAAGTCGATATCAAGATATCGACTTAATGTTCAAGTCGATATCTTGAACATTTTACAGCAACGTATGCTTAGCCTTATTTATTCAACGGTTTAAGCAATTGCATGAGAGAAAATTGCTTTTCTCAGCACAACGACTTCGTAAACTTTTGTGCGATAGAAGCTAATTGTTTCCTCGCGGTCACGAAACACAGTTCAAAGAGAAAATTGTATATGTTTTCGATCAATTATTCTCGTAAATGGTTTTCTGACATCATTCTAATAGTGAGTGATGGAAAATAAACCATTTGTGGAAAATATGGAAAATAAACTTTTTCTTAACTTTGTGTTGAACTTAGTTTTTATGAAGTTACGAAATTAGTTATTTATTTTAATTATATTTAATTCATAAATTTTCTGCTGGTCGTAATTACAAATGTCTAATTTATGCTAGAAGCCATAGTAATTATGTTACTTTAGTTGACAAATACAATGTTCTGTTTCAGGAAACTGCATACTATCATTATCTGAACAAAATAACGTATTTCGAGTATGTTACGTAAACCTACAATGAGCTAAAGTTATTGGAAGTAGTAAGAAACTTTCTCTCTAGATAAAAGTTCCTTACCATTTGCTATAATGAGTAATGTAATGGCTATAATGAGCATTATCATTATCATTGCTATAATGAGTAATCATAATGTTAGGAAAGGAATTTAAAACCGGACAAACATATGCAATGTTATTGCTTTGCCTCAGAACTAATTTTAGCAGATTTCTCAAGATGTGACACTGGTAGCATCTAATATCACATTTTTTTAAAGAAAAGGCAAGCATTAAAACGACTGGTCTAGTACAAATGTGTAGTACTTCGTAAGGCCATTAAAAAATTTAATTTAAAATAAGTCAATTTAAAATATTACAAAAAAAATTAATGGAAGAATTAAACAAATCATTTTGAATCAGTAGTGCGATTTTTTGTCGCATATTCTATTATTTATTTTTTTTCGATTCTATTATTAAAATAATGTTATGCTTTGTCGACTGGTATAGCGCGACAGGAATTTTTTCTAACTCATTTAAGCGTACATGTTTCTTATTGACTTTTTCTTTCATTCCCATGACTTTTGCCGCAAAATATTTTTTGTACGTTTTTGCATCGTTTGATTCTACGCTTTGTTGGCCTGTTAGGGCGTTTTTCTTAAGGTTTATCCACAAATTTCCAACTACTTAAATGTGTTTTAGGATTTAACATATTATGATTTTATTTTAATGGTTAGGTAAACTATTCCAATATAGGAAATATACGTTGATAATTTTTCAGGTGCAACGTGTTGGATTTAAAATTGTTATGATTATTTAACAACTTGTTATAATTAAATATTTATGAATTACCTGAACTAATTTACTACTAGGCAAGTCCGAAGTTCTTACGAATACGTTTACGAAAGGTAATGTTAAATCATTACATTGTAACCGCTGGTTTACTTAAAGAAACCCACCGATTGAATTTTAAAACTTTCAGACCGAATTTTGGTCAATTTTATGAACCCTAAGTTTGGCAAGGTATCTAATCAGATCTAAATTATTAAGCGTAATTAGTAACCTGATGTTAGGGAGTATTTCCTTCCTAATTTGATATTGAAGTTGTCTCTTGTAGAACTCATGTTTATTCTTGGATTTCAGTAGGTTCTCTAGTCCTCAGAACCTTCTGCGATTTTCTTGGTTTTGTGTATATCCCATAGTTGCAGTTCAGGTGGAAAATACCTTTATTTCGGCTACTTTAAGCTAATTTAAATGGAGATGTCGTAACTTAAAAATGTTATTGTTCGAAAGATTGCCGGTTGCTGCAGAAGGCTTATTTATGTGTTTTAATGATTTATTTCGTCTAGTTTTGTTTGTTTCACAATAACTACTTGGACTATTATTGAGTAAATATTGAGGTTAAAAACAGTTGTTAGGAAAGTATTACAACAAATTATGCGTTCCTTAATCAAGTCAGTGCTATGGAAAGGTACATTTACTGGTCGATTAGTGGCCATCGATGAATTAGTTAGGTTGAGCTGGATGGCGCGAGCGGCGCGGTAACATATATTAGCTCTGAACAATTTTAGCTGTTTATTTAAGTCAATTTGTCCATTAGAATGATTTTAGTGACTCTAATGAGAGAATATAGTACATCTGCCACGATATAATGTAAGAGTTTGCCTGTGTGGGCACAGTATCGAGTAATATTCGCTGACAAGTGAGGAATTGTTCTGAGCAATAGGAAATTGTTCCGTTAGATGTCGCTGCGTTTGAACGACTTATTTAATTTGATATGAGGCGATACTGAATTGTTGTCTGCTAATGGTTGGGAATAATTGGGATTTGGAATTGGCACAATTGTACAACTGTTATTGATTTTTCCTTTTGGAGAAGCAAGTGGGGATAGAAAATTTTAGTATTTTTATGACATTGTAAAAATTGAGTTAGCTGTTGGTTGATGGTTGACGTACTCCCCTGAAAACCAAAAAGGTTGATGATAGTGCAATTGAGGGGAAGAAGAGGGAATCCATTTCGTTACGTCGAAACTATGTAGGCGGATGTAGAAACATCGGGACTCTCTTCTCAAATATCGTGTTAAGAACACGCCAAATTTTGGGCGTCCTAATATTTTAAACGAGCCAGGTCAATTTTAAAATATGACCTGGCTCTTGTGAATAAGAATTAACAAAAGTTTAATTGGGCCACGGAGTGTGAATATTAAGTAAGCCACTAAGCTTTTGTGGTTGGTGAAAGCCCAGAGTGGGTAAAATATTGAGTTTTTGTTGTTTGATAAAATGATGGCTAGAGTGTGGTTTGAATTTTATAGGCAATCCTAGGGCGTAGCCCTTCGTCATCTTGTGGTGGGTATGCAGTGGCAGTAGCTCGTGTCTGAAATTTCATCATAAGATGCTGAGTGGGAGGTTGGATTGATTTTGGAAGTAGTGTTTTACGTGGCGCTTGGTGTGTAGTAGCCATCTCGGGGCCAATAAAATTACCAGGTAAATCTGAGGGTCGATTGCCAGAGGTAGCTGTAGGATATTCCCCAATTTTCGAATTGCAATATCTGTGGAACTCTCATTTAACCAGCCGTCTGGAGCTGCGTGGAATACTTATCATTTGTGTAAAACATATAATTTTTATCTTTAATTTGGCGCATCACGCTGTGTCATTTTGTATTTTAGGAATTTACTTAATTTTAATTCACTAACTTAAAAGCTGGAGTAATTTATTATAGTGTCATTTACCGCGACAGTAGGCAGAGTGGAGTTGTAAACCAGGCGGGTTTGTTGGAATAAGATGGGGGTGAATAATTTGTATTCACCCCGATCATAAAAGTAAAATATATATAAACGTCTAGCTGTGACCGTCTGGAACGCTTTTGATAGTTATTATATCATAAGTTTGTTGTCACGTTTAGTTTACGTTCAATACTAGCAGTGGCGTGCATTTAAATTTTTTTATTATGTTAAATTATATTATATAACTTAATTTTCTACTTTACTCTGTGTGAACCAATAAAATCCTTTATGGAAATATGAAGGTAGGGTAGAGGGCAAATAACACAAGTCTTTTGGGTTACAAAAAAAGTCGTCAGGGGTCAAATAACCCAACACATTTGGGTTACGAAAAACGCCGGTAGGGGTCGAATAACCCAACTTATTTGGGTAAATAAAATATGACCTGGTAATGGATAGTCGTTTTACGACGGGTTATCATCTAGTTTTTTATATTTGGAAAGTAAAATCAATATCGATACTTTTGACAGAAACCCCATTACTGATCCTCTGCATTCTAATGAAATAAACCCCATAAATAAAGTCAATTAGGTCCATGGGAATAGACCACGCTCTATGAGCAAAAGAATGGAACGCCTCGACTACATTCATGAAAGGAACATTAGAATCAAACGGAAAAAGCATATGCAATATGAATTTTTCCGAAATATTTTAAACGATAATTTCTTGAGGTTATAAGTAACTATTGGATGTTGGAAGGAAATAGATTTATGAGTGGCAAAGAGGGCTGGCACTCTTAAAGTGGTGTATAATATTTAAAGTATCTGACCCATTCCCATCAATATCATCCCCATATCTACGAAATACAATGTTATCCACACTGTTTGACTTTGAATATAACATGATCTTCTAAATTAGATAAGTTAAATTTTGGAATATACCATTTACATTTGCATATAATGAATTTGCTCGATGTTGTTGAATTTGTTCGATTATGAATGTCCTTTTGAAATTAAATATTCTGAGGGAAGTTGATAGTAGTGACAGGTTTGTTCTTATTGCGTAAATTTTAAACCGTAACAAAGATTTGTTTACGAATTTTGATTTCAACAATGGCTTGTTGAGCAGATTCAGTGATATTATTAACTTTTGTTCAAAAGGATATAAATCAAACATTAAAAAAAAACTATTTGTACTAAAGATAATTTGATCTTAATAAAAGCTGATAAAGAGAATACTTTGGTTATTAAAGAACTCTAAACATATTCAATGTGTTTGACACTCATTGAACTCTGAAAGTTTCAACATCTTATCATCTGATTTATCTTTCATTGTAAAAGACATACCGGAAAAGTTTAAAATGTTTTATTGAAAATCCCTACTTACATAAATATTCCCAAGTTCTGTTCATTGCCTAAGGTGCAATGAACAGAACGATTTAGATTAAAAATACTGATTCTATTGAGAATCTGCTCCTTGATTTACCGAATCTGCTCCTTGAATTCAGGCGCATTTTCGGGTTTTGTGGTAGTTTGACATATGTCATCAATAAGTGGTTAAATTAAGAAATGAAAGGACTTTTTTCACCTTCGATTTACAGTGTGAAACATTCAATTGATTTGGTAGATGAATTGAAGTGTATTTATTTAAGGATTCCTTTATATATTTTCAGTGGGTGTGGTTAGATTCTTCCCGTCGGTACTTAACGATGAAGTGTTGACGATTATTTCATAAAAAATTGTAGACTCCCAGGTTAGTCATGCGAAAATTTCCTTCATGTTCAGATTACTTAATTTATCTTTGACCCAGCTTTTTTTTCAGTTTAAAAATGTCAATTTACAAACTAAACAGCGGATTAACAATGGGCTTTTGTGTAAGCCCTTTGCAGGCAGATATCTTTATGAATCATTTGGAATGTGGGTTGCTATCTTCAAAATCAAATAGTGTGGATAATATTGTGTTTTACCTTAGATATGTGGAAGCTATTGATGGGAATGACTCAGACATTTTAAATGTTAAAAATCAATTTAGCAATGCCAACCCTCATGTCAAATTTTCACACGAGTTAGCCACTCATAGATGTATTTCCTTCCTAGTTAACTATAACTTCAAGAAATTATTTTTAAAATATTTCTGAAAACTTCATATTGCTATACCCTCATTCTGTTTGGTTCTAATGCTCGTCTCACGCATAAATTTGCAGCAGTTGCAGTTGCAAATTAAAAATTTTTCAGCATTTTCAGTATTTTATGAAATCTCTATTCCATTGCGCATTATTAAAAACAGCTGGCATAATGTTTTCGCTTCGGAACAGATGGATTGTAAGGAGTTTTATGGCATCACCTACATTACTACAAAATGTTCTAAGTTAGGTTCCTTTTTTTGGTAAATTTAATATCCGTGTTTCCTTTATTGTTTCAAAACCTATCAATCTTTTGAAAAAAATAAAGATAAGCCTCCTATGCTTTATAAATGTGGTATTTATAAATTACAAAGTAGTATTTGCCCGTTCAGCTATATTGGAATGACTCTCAGATCTTGCGCTACAAGTTTTAAGGAGCAGGACAATTGTATTTAGTTAAATAATCCAGATAGGTCTCATTAGGCGAACCATATTCAATTTCAGAACCATAAATTGTTAGCAGTTCATAATTCTAAATTACTGATTGTGCATTTAAAACCCAATATTTTAAAATTCTTGTAACAGGTATATATTTATCATCCTATTCTGAACGGTAGAACTTTATTAAATAAACATATGTCTTTTGAGTTTAGTAATATACTGAGCATGTTTCTGGATGCTGGTAGCTCCTCATAACGTTTATAAGTGGTGTTTTATTGTTTTGCTAATGCGGATATAGGTTGATGTGTTCTTATAACAGTTAATTATAATGACACAGCTACATGTGCTATTGAATGTTAAACTCATATGTTGGAATTTTGTAAACTTCTTATTAAAATAAAAGATCTTCATTTGCTGTTTATGGCATTTTATGGCGTTGATCATGGCATTTTTATTTTCTTGCTGATTATCTCCAATGTGTTAGAAAAAGTGTCATTCCAGAATGAAGTTTTAGAAGTAACAGTTGACAATATTATTTTATTAAGTGGTTGGAATGAAACGGAAAGTAAACATTAATTTATGTAATGATTTAACATTACGGTTTTTCCTTTTCCAAATATTATAATTCAGCTAAGAATGAGCCGGATTTTGGCTGTTTCAAAATATATTTTTGAACTTCTTTCTTATATAAGACCTAACATATTTATAAAAAACATAGTTCATATAGCTCATGTTTCATTTTTAATTTTATCGGATTTTTATTTTGTGTTCATAAATTTATTGGAATATTCTCACCGTTAATTGTTAGAAACTGCATTTATAATTTAATAAGATCTAATAAAGTACTATAGGCATACAGCTATACAAAGTTATATTCCAACAAATGAATTTAAGATTGTTTAAATAAGTCGCGGTGGCTGCATGGTGTAGAACGTTGGTTTAGCAGACCAATGTAGTGATACAGTATGCTTGTAGGGGGTATTGAAAACGGCTTCACCAATACGAGAAAAGGATTTACTGGCTTTTATAAGCAATTTTGGAATCCCTAAACATCATCGAATGCAGTTTCATGTTAATTAACACGCATTTTCTAGCAAAACTCACCTTATCCAGGTAAACGAATTTTTTAGGAAATTGAAAAAAGTGATTTCTGCTAAACCGCTCACTTTTTTGATATTCCGACTTTTATTAGTGGTATTTCTGTTCAATATCGCCATAAAACATTCATTACTTTACAGCCAAAAAGCTCATGCGTTTAATTATTTAACATTGGAAGATGCAAGTTTTGAAATGATGATTTGCCAACTGCTAGTTTAAAAACCCGTTGAAATTTCTATTACGGTAATGATTAGAAAGACTTAGAATGCCTTTTTTACAGTCTATACTTAAAAATGTTGTTCAAAAATTTAAATTAATTTTTATCTAACAAAAAAAGCCAGAAATAAATATAAAAAATAAAAATATAATATAAAATTAAAATTTAATAATCGTAAGATATACATTTCATTTTCAAATGCGAATGCATTTTCATCTCTTGGTGCACAGAATTCGTCGCCTAATTTTTCTTCAGAAGGAGTTGTCAGCTTTTGTCTAGAATAACCTCGTTTAAAAAAGGATTTTCCAACGCCCTCGAATAGTAATGAATGATATTTTTTTGTTTTTTGACACATATTTTAAAATTTTATTTTTACAATTACTTTGGATTATGAACCGTTCAATCTCATTAAACTTAAAGTGCCACTGGCCGGGTTTTTTCAGGCATTGTACAGAAATAGATTTCCAATGCTTAACCCCACAGTTTTCTACTTTTCAACTGTTCCATGTTGTTTGATGATATCCACGTAATCCTGTGGGTTCGTAATAAGAGGGAGTTTTTTCAATTTTTTTACAATTTGGCCAAATCCTCCAACTGAGGGTAGAAAACTGTGTCCTGTGATTGGAATGCTAGTTCAATGTAAGCTATTTTCCTACTTTCTTGAAGTTCAGATAAAAATTTAATGCACATAAATATTATTGTTGAGTTGCGGTTTCGCCCGCCACACTCATCAGCGTATTGCTGTATATTTTGATAGGTCCATTTTGCGAAGACGGTGGTACGCGGTTGAAGCTATTGAATTAACTGAAGCTATTGAATTAAATCCTTTCTTAAATTCATTTGCCATCCAGGTATAAATGAAAACATTTTCTTCGGAAAGAGTTGTATGAGAGGATCCTTCAACTACTGTAAAATTGTAGGTATAAAATTGTCTCTTGTAGTAAGCAATTTGGTCAGCTAAATTTGGGTTTGCTAAATTTTTTTGGCAGTCATACGACATGCGCAATAAATTGTCATCCTCTTTTTGAAGAGCTTTAAAACAAGCAGCTGCCCGAAGCTTGTTAATTCTTCTTTCGATCAAAAAATTTTGTTTTCGTTCTGTTTCTTTTTCGATAGAAATTTTTCGTTTCAGATCAATGCATTTCGAACAGGCATCTCTTACAGGGGCTCAAAATCCAATTTTGTATTCAGTACAGAAAATTATACGCAAGAACGTCTTTTTAACTTTTAAGTTATCGGGAGCCTGATCGTTATACATAACCATTTGATTTTCAATTTTCATATCAGATGATAGATATTGTCTTATGCTTTTATCTCGGCAATAGTGTGATTCGTTACCTGCAGTTTTTCTGTTAATTGCTTCACAGCTATTTTCTGTAATGCATATATTGTCCGTGTATGATTACCCCCTCTTTTTTCGATAGGCATGTTTACATCTTTTAAAAAGTTTCGGGCAATCCGTTGCACCCTGTCTTTAGAAACGTCTAACACTTTTAAAAATGTATTTCGACATACCTGAATTTTAAAGTTCTCTGTTCCATGAACCTTAATGAAGTATTGAACTGTAATACCTATTCGGGCTAAATCTTGTTTTCTCACTCGCTCATGGACTGGTTAAATCTTGCTTAACTTTGTCTTTTGATGATTAAGGTGCCTTATGAAAAGTTTTAATATCAAGCATTGTCAAATGTTTGCATCGATATGTGGGACCAAGATGGGAGAATTGTGGGTATGATCCCTTTCTCTGAATGCCTGAAATGAGGATGCATATACTATTAACATGTTTATGAAATTTAATAAACTAGGTAGGTATGTACCATAATGTACTTTGAAATTAATTATTACTATCTCACCTCTTTATCTTTGAAATGGCCCATTTCCATTTGGCAGGGCTGGAGACCTTCTTTCGCCCATTTTCTTTATCCATAGGAGAAACAAATTTCGAAGTACTCATTATTTTAAATTTTAGCAATCATTAAAAATAAATTATTAAATGATAATATTATTTTATAATAATAAACAACAATAATTATTTTAAAATTGTAAAAGACAACGAAAAGACAAATGAAACTTAAGCTGAAGGTTTCAATATTATAATTAACCTATTATTTAACCACGTGACGAAATAATTGACTTTGATCGGATGCTTAGATAAGATTAGTTTTGCTATGATTTTACCGTTGGGTACGACCAGTTTTATCATGAACCTACTTTTTCAAGAGCTCTTTTGAAAAGGATAAGACGAGTTTTGTTTAGTTGATGAATGCTTTACATAACAAAACATCTGATATTCATAACTCATTTTTTTTAATGGATATGGCGAGTTTTGTTATAGAGGTGCTCAAATAATACTATACAATTATCTACTATTGGAATATTGTTTGGACAATATGATATTTCATTGGTGTCATTAATTTTTCTAATTTCAAAACTTAAAAAAAAATGTTCCTTCAAGTGGCTGTTGTGATAATATGGTTTTCTTAATTCCTATAATTTCTCATATTTACATGGTAAATATATTTTAAAAAAAGTTGCATATATTGTTCATTATAGATTTTTCATTTCTCGTTTGAGGATTTATATTTTCAATTATGATTGTATACTAAATTGACTTTTGTTTGCAACAACTTTTTAGTTTTAAAAGTTTGAATAAGGAAGTACTTGTACTTAGCACTCCGGATAGCACACGAAAGAATTTATTGTCGCTATTAACACAATAAACTTTTTTTGGAGTTGGAATTCTGTGCTTCATTCGATTTGTTCGTTCTATTCTAAAAATATTGTGCCAACTGTTTTTAAAATGTTTAATGGTGATCCGCGATTGTTCATCAGAGTGAATTATAAAAAATTGCAATATGTGCTGTAGCAGGAAAAAAACGTGCTACCCGTGACAACATGGAAAAACTATTTTTAACTTTTTCGAGCAAATGATAGCTCCCCCGAGAAGATTAAAAATATCCCGTTTTCGGAATTTGCAAAACGGTGAAGTCTCCTCTAGAAATTTTATATCGACTATTTTTCCAAAAAAATCATTTTTGAAAAAGTTATGAATTTTTGAAAACTCAAAACAAAATTTTCAGTCATATATACAAAATCTCTATACATTTATACAAAATGAATTCGCTATCCGCGTCTGCTGTTTGAACGCGTTGTTGTTCTAAACTTCGCAACGGATTTTGATATGCTTTTCACTATCGTTTACGAATTTCTTCCGGAAGATTTAAATATATAATACATGCATATTTTATTTATAGAAAGTAGAGAAAAGTCAAC
>WYDF02086415.1:0-11004 GCA_009867245.2 Adranes taylori | reverse complement strand
AATAAGTTATTGTTTTTGAAAGAGATAAGAATTTTGCTGATTCATCATACGTGTGAATTTTTATTCTTGTTTGAAATGATTACAATTTTAGATTTATCAGATTAAATTTCAAATAGTGCCCTATGGACCTGTGCGCGTTTTATCTAAAATAGACCTAAATGCATCAATAAGGGTTAAGGAATGATCGTAGCTCCACGCAAATATTATTCATGGAGGTTTTGTTTCTAGTTTTGGGGCCCCAGGGACCCATTAAAGCGCCTAAAGAATGAAAACTACCCCATACTTATACACGGAGATCCAGAGAGGAACAATTACAGCCCGACAGGGAGAGTGTACGATGGATTATACATAGAGGGTAAGCAGATTATATACATGAGGGATACGATATTAGAAATACATTTAATACACTGGAAGTACAGCATAGACAGTGGGTCGTGGGTCGGTGAGGGGCTGTCAAGGGTCGAATGTTTGAAGCTATTTGTTAAAAGTTAAAAGTATCGAACCATTAATACAGGGATCTGCATTACCAACTATTGACATATGAAAATAACAGTTACCAAAATACTTACCGATAAAACATAACGTTGGATAGGGTCACGGTAATGTTAAGGCTAAAGAAGGTCTACGTAAAATAAATCTAAGAAGAAGAATAAAACATAACCTCAAATTCAAACGACGCACGTCACCACCGTAGAGCTAAGCCGCCCGCGTTACCGTAGGCCCGGTTGCAGGGCAGAGATCCCTACCGCAGATCCCGGCGCGGAGTCCCCCACGCAGACCCCAATACCCCAGTGCGCAGGCGTTACAACCAACAGATTTTTAAAAATCGAGCCAGGGGTCCCCCAGAATTACAACCGGAAATGATGTGACATTCGTCATCTTGGATTTTCAAATGACACCTGTCAAACGCAATATCTCTTCCAAAAATACCGCTCCACGGAACAGGTACCGTTTAGGACGATATAGGAACAGTTCCGGGAGGCGTGGGTGACTGTTTAGAATCCGTAGTTTACAACTACTTACAGGATACCTTCTCTTTCTCTCAAAAGTCAGAAAAATACACATACACATACAAATGTAAACACGAGAGATATATTAAGGACACAAATGAAAATAACGACAAAAATTACCATAAAGAGAAACATACACAATAAGGCAAAAAATTCCGCTTATAGCTTTTTTGGAATGTTTATCCTCTGGACACTCTCGCTTGATGCTCCAACAATAGTCGGCCATCATATGTACATCACATCTACCTTGATTCCGTCCCTCCATGAGCTTCAAATCTTGGTGGAATCATTCACTCTGCTCATCACTGACTGCACCAATATTTTCCGCTAAGTTAGCAAAGTGGCTATGTATAAAATGCAGCTTGATGCCTTTGTTGCAACCAAGTATTTTGTAACTCTCCAAGAGTTGCTGGACTATTCCGGTGTAATTCTGTGCTTGCTTATTTCCAAGAAAGTCTGTCACAATGTTTTTGAATGGCAACCAAGCATTCTTTTCAATTTCTGTCATTGTTCCGATGAAATGTTCATCTTTAACGAACTGCCTAATCTGTGAACCATTAAACACGCCGGCCTTTATTTATTCAAACGATAAGCTAGGAAATGCCGAAATGATGTTTTCCTGCAGTTGACAAATCTTTAACAAATTGCTTCATTAGACCCACAAGTAGTAGCTGATGTAGAATGTTTGGATCACCAGATTTCAGGTCATATCGTGGTATTTGAAACCTATTTGGAGTCTGATGATGAGGCATTCTTGGACCCCTAAACGCGTTATTATTTTTTAACAGGAATAATCGTTTTTATTTTAGCATAGGAGTTCTGTGGTTTCATTTAATTAATGATGGATGTATTTTTAAGTATAACAATACGTTTGAAACCTTGAATAGAACAAGCTATCTTCTGCAGTGTGTTTGGAACCATAAAGAAGACAATACCTAGAAAGGATCAAATTTGTTAGAATTTGGATACTAATAAATCACTAAAAGAACCTTATAACGGAAAAATCTAGAAGATAAATGTTGGAAAACACATGTTCGTTCCAAAAGCTCTTCACTCATAGTTAGCTAAAAGTGATTTTGCTATTAAAATTAGTTCTCTTCATTGTAGTAAAAGACCTATAAGAGAATTGGAGGACATAAAAATATATATGTGTTTTGAATGGAATGGAGTAAATGGGGTAGCGCGGTTGGAGTAAATGGAGTAGGGGCATATAACAATAAGAGAAGAAAGCAAGAATCCGGCAGCGCAGATATAGATTAGGAATATAGGAATATAATGATGAGTCTCAAATGCCTGGATATACGTTTTCTTGTAAAATTATAAAAAGAAAACGAGAATATTACAAAATTCTGTTGTGTAAGCGAATAAATTAATATAACTATAGGAGGAATAAATTTAAACAAAGAAGTTTTATATGTGGGGAAAGAGAAGATATCTAGACTCTCTGGACAAAAGAATGCAAGGGTTTGAACAGATAGATGAAAAAGATTTGTTGTGGAGAATGTATACAGTTGTTTGAATTCGGAATAGAGAAGAAGGAGAAACATGGGAAAATAAGAGACAAAACAACTTAGATATAAGAAAATAAGAGACAAAAACGTAGAAAGCAAGGAGCGCTTTGACTGAAGAAGATTAATACTATTAATTTATAAATAGAATATTCTATTGTATTTTTAAGAATATCTTATCTTGTTTTTGTATATCACAAAATGTTTAATTTCTTTCGTGTATTTTTAATAGATCATATTAAGCAGTTCAAAACAAAATATGGAGTACTCATTAAAATAATGTTTATATAGCCCTGGACTCCGACCGCCTTCAAAACTTAGGGCACCAAGTGGCAAAGAGAAAGAGCGACCACCAAGCCCGAAAGAAAGGCCAGTAACACCGACTCAAACTGCGACGCCACCATCACCAAAAACACCTGTTCGACTAACTCGAAAACAAATAGCGGAAAAGCAGCACGAAGAAACTAAAGATCTGTATGATTTCCTGACACATGGTATCTATTCGTTTATTATTTATGTAAAAATGCATCTAGTCAGTAGCGTACATAAAAAAAATCGATTCAAGATATTTTTTCAGCTGGAAGGGAAGGCGCATATTGTGTTAATTTGCAAAATTTAATTAAGCAAATTTTAATCGGTACAATACAGTAATTCTAGTTTTCTTTGAACATCTGGAAGCAGGTTTACCTCTACCTATACTTGCGTACGTAAATTGGTATATAAAAGATATAGAATTCATGATAATTTGAGAAAAAACTATGTATGGATCTCCGTTCAAAAATGTCTCCTAAACTTTTGGATCGATATGGAATAAAAATTGATGTGGAGGTGCATAAAATTTTTGCATGATGAAACAATTTATGACTTCCAATTAACACCAGCACAGATTTTCAATTCCTGGTACATATATCGTATCGTGCAATGTGCATTTAATAGTATCAGTTCCATTGCACTATGTTTGCAATGGAATTATGGTTACGCTGCGTTTTATCGCCTATAATTTAAAATATTTTTGGCTATATATTAGTAGCTATTAAATACTGGTACGTTTATTTGTTCAAAAAATGTAAAATTATGAAGAATCTTATAAAAAAACAACCCCGTAGCACCTCTTCAATTTGTTATGGTGGTATATTTTAAAAATAAATTAATTACACAAAAATTTAAAAAAAAATCGAAATTATTTTGAAAAGTGCAAAATTTTAATGAATTTTGCAAAAAAAGCAATCCAAGACCAATCTTGATGTTTAGTTTTTCTACGTAACTATTAGCTGCAAGAGTTATATTGGAAGAAATTCTATCAACAGGATGTTGACTTGCGACCAAATATATTGAAGGATCAACTAAAATTAATCCGCTTCTACGAGAGTCGTGTGGGGTATAATACTTAATTTTGATATGAGAGAATATAAGTTGAGATTTTCAAATCAAAGATGTTTATTTATAAAACTATATCTATTAATTGCACAAATTTAACGCACAAGAAATGCACAAGTTTTACGTTTTATGAATGATGTAAAGGACTTAAGTGTGAAAAAAAGTACTTATAATTAAAAAACTTAAATCAGAAAGGTTTTGATATGTAAACATATAATGATTTAATGTCTGAATGCTTTTAAAGATTCTTATTAATTAAATTTTTGAACTTATCTCTAGTAACTCTTTTTATTCTCTCTAAAATACTTAAACAACAATTTTAAAAGAAATATTTGTAGATCAGCATATAATTGCAATTTTTCAAATGTTTTATAATAAAAAATGCTTATATATATCGTATTTGAAATAACCTACTAAAATTATTTAAAAAACAATTTATTGAAACGTACGCAAAAATTATATATAACAATTAAATTTCCATATCATGTATTTAATTTTACAATAATTATGCAAGTACTTATCTAAATATACGAGGAAGGTTCAAATCAATATAAATATACTACAGAACAAGGATCATTCTCTTCTAACACAAAAGAAGCCGGGTCGGTATAGTTTCAAGAATTATTTCACTCGTTTGGCAATTATAATTTCTAAGTTATTTTAATTAGTCAGACGTAAGTAAATGTAGAAACAGTTAATTATCATTTGTTTTAATCAAGCAATTATTAATTCATAGCAGCAAAACTATTTTATTGCGATTTGTTTAATAAATTATCAACGTTTAATTGTACTTATTTTATTAAAGTTAGTAGTGAACTTAGGGCATTGAAATAATTTCATTCTCAAAAAAAATCAATTATTTATTATGGTGGAATTATTACCAACTCATAAGTATTATAAAATAAACTTACATATTTGAATTCTCCATATTTCAGCGGAGGAATGTACATACTGTTGCTCTTGATTTTAATTTAATTTTTCACTACAGAATTGACGATGTGTTGTATATCGACAGTCTCGTCTCTGGCAGACAGCTGAGGGGGACACGCCGTAAACTTGCCATCCTCAAAACATTTTATAACGTTTTAGAAGATCTGTTTATCTCATTTCTATTTAGGAAAAGGTCTATGTTTAGTTGTGTTTAAAACCCAGAGATCGTAACTTATTTGATACGCACCAACTTCTAGCGGGAGGTCCACAAAATGTTACTTGAGCGGCTTAATCCTTGAAAGCATTAAACAAGCTTAATAAAAGCGAATGATTACAGTTAGGAAAAATTTAGTTCTTGAAAAAAAATCAGTGCCTTAAATATCTTGGTTCCTGTAGAAGATCAAAAAATGATAGTAAGGAATCTTGCATACCGATAATAGATTGTCAGTCGGATTATTCTACTAGTTGAATATTTTAATGCGATATTAAGCAATAAATGTCATATTAAGCAATAAAAGCTAATATTAGGCAATAAAAAGTTTTTTGTTACACCCTGTATGTTTTTCTACTGTCTAATGGTAGCCGTAATTATCTATGAAGTGATACGTTTTTGGATACACATACAGCATTTGACAACATAGTGAAATGGAAACTATGGATGAAGATGAAAGATGTCGGAATACAAGAAAGAATAAATGCCATTATAAGAGGGGTGTATAAAGGGACAAAAGTGTGAGCAAAAGTAGGAAATGGGGAAATTGCGTGTCTGATGGTTAGAAATAAAGAAGGGAGACAAACAGGGATATCTAATAAGCGGAAGTTTGTTTAATCTTTACTTGTCAAATTTGAAAAATGTGTTGAGGAACGTACAGAGTGGAGGGGTGATGTTTGTGAAAGAGAAAGTGTCGTCATTGGGATATACGGATGATTTTATGTGTATGGCCAAGATGAGAGAGGTAATGTAAGAAATGATCGGGAGGGTGAGTAGTTACATAGCGAAAAGAGATTTACAGCTGAAGAGAGGGAAAAGAACAGTAAATTGAACAAGATTGCGTTACGAAGAAATGAGATTAGAATTGTGAAAATGTATAAGTGATTTTGGTTTTACATTAAATTATAATGAAAATTGCAACGAACAGGTAAGTTTGGCAATGAAAATGGAGTAAGAATGGAAAGATTAAATGTTTGTGGAAAAGTTTTTTTTTTAAGTCGGTAAGAATGAGAATCAAAATAATGGAAATATTTGTGCAAAATATATTCTTATATGGAGCGGAATTATGGGGTGTAAAAGAAAGAGAGGGTGTTTTAGTAGAACTGTAGAATATAGTAGCACAGGCGGTGAAACAAGCGGACCTTCGGCGAAAACACACAATATTTATAGAATACAAAGAAGTTGAAAAAGAGGAAGTAAATAAGATATTGAAACATCTAAATTCGCGCAAGACACCGGGGGAAGATGGAATTGCCAATATGGTCCTAAAAATTCTTCCATCACAGGAAAGAGAAACTATCACTGAAATCGTCAACAAAATTTTGTATACAGTTATTTTCAAAATGCTGAATAAATGCAATTATTATCACTATTGCAAAGAAAGATAAAAATCCCGCAGATCCAGCAAATAACCAGACCATCAGCCAATTAAATGGTTTATCTAAAGTTACAGAAGTAATAATAAAAAACAGGATTCAAGAATACGCAGAAACATGCAACATGATTCCACCGCAAAAATTAGGGTTTAGGACAAAGTTAGCAGCAATTCAGCAAGCGGCACATTTGTAGTCTTCTAAATGACAAGAAGTCAAGGTAGTCTTCCAAATGTCAGCTCTTCAATTCCCAATTGAATCAAGATTTCTTAAATAACAGAAAATTCCAAGTTAAAATAGGAAGCGAACTATCGACAAAAAGAACAGCTAGCGAGGGCCTACCTCAAGGATCACTACTATCACTAGTTTAATATTTATGTGACTAATATGCCTAAATTCCAAGAACTAAAACGAACTGAAATTCTACAGTTTACCGATGATACAGCCATAGTTACTTACGACAGAAAGCCAGTGGTTGTAAAGAAAAGAATAGAATAGAATGGGGTCTAAACACCATTTCAATAAAAAATATAACATTCATGAATAAGAAAATCAAGTCTAAATGGTGCACAACATAACTTTGTTGCATGGACATTTGACCAAAAACTAGATTGGACATATTACATCAAACGTAGAGCAGCAGTGGCCACAAAAATAGCAAATAAGTTATAAGCAACGACAAAAATTATGAATTGAAACACAATAAAAATGTACTCACAGAATGAAAGCCGCAATTCCTGACAAATAGCTTCCGAGACGATTTAGATGTAACCCTGGCAGATGAGAAGATCTCATTAATTGCAGTTAATTGTGGCAATATTCTTATTAAGCTCCTCACCTACATTTTCATCCTCAGAGGAGAAGAATTGCCAACAGAATGGACTATGGCCTTTATAAGTAGGACCCACAAAAAAGGAAATTAAAATATATGCTCAAACGCTCAATGATTGAGGGTGACGAATTCATCTGGTGGAATATTTGGTAAAGTTTTAAAAAATAGATTGGAACAGAAACTTCAGGACATCAATGAACAACACGGATTTAGAGAGAGTAGATCAGCAATTCATAATTTGTTTTGTTTAAGGCAAGTCATGGAAAAAAATTCCCGAAATTTAGAAACGCATACAGTGTTTATCGATGTCCAAAAAGCTTACGACACTGTCCCTTTCAACAAGCTCTAAGAGGCTATGGAAGAACATATATATTTAGGCGGTATAAAAACAATACGGAAATATGGCGAGCCAAATAAAATTAGACAAGGAATTTCAGAAGAATTTAGAGTGACGAAAGGCCTAAGGCAAAAATGCTGCATTGCTCCAACCTTGTTCAAAATGTATCTAAATACAACATTAAGTTATTGGCGAAGAAAAGTTTGAAGTATGGGAATTTGTGTTAGGGATGATAAACTTTTCAGGCAAAATTTTGCAGACGGTCAGGTCATCTTAGCAGAGGACAGGGCCGTAATAGACTACATGCGAGGAATTCGAAAAGTGGGGTACGTCAATAAATGTATGCAAAACAGAATACCTTCTTACTAGAAGAGATGGACAC
Source organism: Adranes taylori (assembly GCA_009867245.2). NCBI lineage: Eukaryota > Metazoa > Arthropoda > Insecta > Coleoptera > Staphylinidae > Adranes > Adranes taylori. The sequence continues at coordinate 3,044 of WYDF02086415.1, read as the reverse complement.
GATTTAAATATGAGTGACAATACAATTAGAAACACCAAATGCTACACATATTTGAGGGCGAACTTTTTAAACGCAGGACGCAGTAAAAACGAGATAAGGAGTAGGGTGATGCAAGGACAAAATGTAACAAAGCAGATGAACAGCATCCTGCGCAACCCTAACTTTAGTTTATATAAAACTGTGCTTGAAAGTGTAACCCTATATGTAGCTGAAGTGTGGGAGCTTATAAAGAAAGATGAGGTATCCCTAAAGGCTATTAAAATGGATTACTGGAGACATAGCTGTGACCTTACCAGATTAGATAAAGTAAGAAATGCGAAGATCAAAGAACGAATGGACCTCGACATAGATATTATACACTCATAAGATGCAAAAACATTCCAATGATATGACCACATGCATCGAATGTTTGAAGAAAGATGACCAAAGAAGATATGGCAGTGGGTAGTGACCACTGTCGAAGAAAGAGAAGAGGACCTTGACAAACCTGGAACATCACGGAAACCATAGAAGTACGAGACCATCAACAAGATGACTGGCTCGACAGAACAAAATGGTGGAAGGTAGGATACGTAGCTGCACTGAAACTCGTTATTTCTAAATATATATATATATATATATATATATAATTTTACTTTAAATTTCCTAAGTACAATATCTAGCTATATCACAATAGCTTACCTTTGTTCACACCGAATAAATCTCATTATTCTAATTTGTGAAAACTTAATATTAATCACAAAATTGAAAAATGTTACCAACTTACGACAAGATCTCGTTTCGACTTATTTGCGTTCTCATCATGTAAGTGCATGTAACAGTTTCAATCTAATGGTACATTGTGAAAAAATCGCAATGGACAAAAATTTTTGGTTGCCATGTTCAATCATAAGACTGCCGTGTCTATAGTCGCTTAAAAGCTTACTTTTTCCATTGTACCTTTAAAAACAGTTTTGTTAGTAAAAATTCCCGTATCTGCAATTGATGGCAAATTGCAGATATTGCGCAAAACTTTCGCAAAAAAAAATAGTTTTGCGTAAGGTGGAATCCCAAAGTAAAAAAAAAATTTGACATACAAGTGGCTCCTGAAATTCATAATTATTTAATTTTCCTGAAATGAACATTCATTTTCTGCGCTTAAACGAATCAAAAGTTTTATTACGAATTTTAAAGGCCAAGAAAATATTTTTGCTTTAGGATTAATATCATTTGCAAAGTATTTTGCGTAAGTTCTAGCACGCCACTGGGTGGCAGATACGTTAACTGTTTTTTTTTTAATTTTGAAAACTTTTTCAAAATAAATAATATTTGTAGTATAATAATAATGCAATATTATTTAAAACAAAACATTATTAATTGAAATAAAATTGTTAATTTACTTATATAAAGATTTTTTACTCTTTTAGATGGAGCAGAAGGAGAAGTTTCTGAAACAGTTCTTCCTTATAGTCCTCGTACACCGCAGGACTCAAGACCTCCTGGAGAAGTAAGTTATATTCTTTATTCACTCGTAATTGACTTATGAAATTGAATATTGTTATCTGTTGAAATATTCAACTTACGTTTGAAAACAAATTAATCTTTATTTATTTCACGGGCACACCAGTATATATTGATAATTACATAAATTAACATTAAACTAAAACAGTATAGCTTACATGCTAGAGCACAAGATAAAACATAATAACAGTTATAGGTACACATATATGTAACATAAAAATATTTTCATAGCCAAACATTTTAGTACCCGCAACAAAAAAATTGATAAATTCCGGTGAATGTATGGTAGACAATAGACAAATTTAACAGAATAGAATTTTATTTAATAGTAGGAATATTAGTTATTTGCATCTAAATCTATGATATTTTGACGTTTATTTTGGGATTGCGTGAACCCTAATTGGATAAATAAATTTTATCACCAGTTAAAGCCCATCCAATCCTTCCTGGATAAAAAGAGCGAGAGATAAGTTAGGACGTGCTGTGCATTTATAAATTATTCTAGTTAGGGGTTTTGAATAAACAAACACTATACAATTTGAAATTAAATAATAATTATCAGAACCCTTGCTTGAATAGGTACCTGCTCGGTACCTTACTAAACCGAGTAGGCTTCATGAAATAAATAAATTCACTACAAATGAAACACCACATTTTTTTTCAATTACAATTACAATTATATTGGATTGCCGTATTCTGGGGAGTAATAAAACAATATATCGGTATGATTTATTTGAAATACTAATACAAAGACTCAAAAGTCTCTATATTTATAACAGAGTTTCGCTTCCAGGCAAAAATAAATAAAACAATTTCCTAGAAAGTGTTAGTTTATAAAAGAATCTACAACGAATCAATACTAAGCGGTTGACGAATAATATAATAAAATACTGTACCATTTTGTTTAGTTAAATATTCATAAATATCAATAGTCCACAGGTGAACTTTATTATTAATTAACACTTTCGCGGACACTCATTTTTATGTGTGGTGTCGCAGAAACACACTTTTTTTTATAACGCCATTTACCTCAGTTTGCATAGAAAATAGGCTCCACGATCAGATTTTTGTTAAATATCAGTTTTTTGCCAAAAATGCATGTCTGCATATGCAGTCACGTACTTATAAATGAAAATGTCTGCATATGCAGAATTGTCCCTTTATTTGATTTTAATAAAATAATCTGCAAAATTACCTATTAGGGCAAAAAAGATGTAGAAATTTGATTGAATATGGTATATTATATTTAATTGATTCAGGAAAAACAAAATACATATTTATTAACATGTGTGATAAGCTTCAAAACATTTACCAGCGCATAAGGCTGGGTTTTTGGGGCATTTATTGCATTGCCAGGATGTATTGGTCCTCTTCTTTGTGGTTGCGCATTGCTTACATCGCATATAATATTTGGGTCGTTTGTATCCTTCGGGAATAGGAATATTCTCTAAAAAATGTCCTGCAGTGCTGGGTAGGTTTGTGTGTTCCGATTGCGTGTGTGATTTCAAATTGAGCAACTCTGTTCCAGACTTGACATTATTTGG